>CM077664.1:50881991-51144491 GCA_039707655.1 Elymus sibiricus | reverse complement strand
GAACAGCTCTGGCACTGGAGCCTTGTTGTGTCGCCCATAAAAGAGAGGAACAGAGTATTAGTTAAGGGCTCAAGCTAGCATGAAGAATGAATTTGCATGAATCATGAAGCAAACCACATACCCAGTTTTCCCCGTACTGATGTAGGTTGACGCTGCCTAGATGGTGTGGGACACCTTTCATTTTGTCACGCTTCTCCTTTGCAGTGTCGTGGGTGGAGCGCCATTGGGGAGAGCACTACTCATCCACCAACGCCTCCCAACAGTCCATCCTATCCGCACACCATCTCGGGGGCACCTAAGTTAAGCAAGAGAAATTTGAGCGCTACGCCTACGAATCAAATCAAGGAAACTAAGTACAAGGCCTTAAGAATAGGTAATTACCTTCATGTACTTCTCCTTGCTTAGATACTTGCCGCGGCACTTCTCTTTTTTCCTCCTAATACCGGTCGAGGCGTAGTAGTCTCGAACAGCCTGCGTCCGAGCCTCGTGCCGAAAGTTTTGAAGTAGGCGCCTGCACTCGTTGTCGATAACCCGAGCCGCGGCCTCCTCCTGTCCCTCAGCACACCTGTAGAAGGTCTGCAATCAAACAAGAAAACACGGATTAGTACAATCACTAGGGTTGCCAATCAAAGAAGAAAACACAACGTAGACGGCAAAGGAGAAATTACCCAAAACGTCTGGATCACAATGTCGGCCACCGTGTGGCACTCGACATCGCCGATCCTATGCCCCGGCGGGGCCGGGGCAGCCAAGTAGTGCTCCCAGGTCATTCCTAGCTCTGGAACCCGGCCCTCACCGGGCAAAGTGACCCACCCCGGGAAGCTCTGGCGACAAATCACACCAAGGACAGTGTTGGGCCTGCGGACACGAGGCTCGTGTGTCCAAGACCTGCAGTATGACAACGCCAACGCATTAGATATTCGAAGAAACGTGAAGGCAAAAGGTTAAAAAAGAGTAAATGCACTTACTTCTACCCATTAGGCGCAATCAAACACCTCTGGTCGGGGGTCGCCGGGGTGGGCGGGAGCTTTGTACCACCACGCTGGTAGACTTTGCGCCCCTCAACCCACTCACCCTCGCTATAGCTATCAGAACTATAGCCACCGGCAGCACGGCCACTCGACTTCGTCGAGTCCGCCCATGGGTCCCGCTGCGACTCAGCGTGATCCCTGCTGAGCTCCGGAGTCTCGTGGGACGAAGGCTCAGCGTCCCGACGCTCGTCGGCCCGAGGCTCGTCGGCCGTAGGCGCGTCTGCCATAGGCTCGATGGCCGGAGGCTCGTGGACCGGAGTCCGAGACGGGTCCAGCTCAGGCGGCTCCATCTCAGACAGAGCACTCCTGTGGTTGGGTGAATCAGCTGGGGGTGGCGGCGAGGAAGGCGTAGTAGCAGCCTTCCTACCTCTCCCGCCGCCACGTCCACCTCTACCAGCCTTCTCCTTCTTCCCCCCCCCCCCGACCTCTCCCGGCCGAAGAAGAAGCGCCCGCCGGTGTCTGCATACCGAGATCCAGCGCTCTCCGGAGGTGCTGGGGTGGGATGGAAGTACCCCTCCGACCACGCGCCGAGGAAGGAGCCTCGGAGCGCTCTCGACCCGCGCCCACCATCTGTCAACACCTGCAATGACAAAGAGTAAACGAAGTTAGTACAACATAAAAAAAATGAATACCTGACATGAATATAATTTAAGTGTATCATCATCATGAACATAATAAAAAAATGAATACCTAACATGAACCAATTAATAATATATATGTACATAATAATAATTGAATACCTGACATGAACTATAATATTAATCTTCATCGTCATCATTAATAAATGCATCATCATCATCTATATATGCTTCGGGGTCAATAAATGCATCATCGGGGGTCGGGGGTGTCGGGGGTGTCGTGTCTGGGTGGCGTGGTGTCGGGGTGTCGGCATGTCGTGTCGGGGTCGGGGTGTCGGGTTGGGATCGGGGTGTCGGGGGGTGTCGTGTCTGGGTGTCGTGGTGTCGGGGTGTCAGGGGTGTCGGGGTGTCGGGGTCGGGGTGCCGTGTCGGGGTCGGGGTGTCGGGGTCGGGGTGTCGGGTCGGGGTCGGGGTGTAGGGGCGGGGTTGGGGTTTTTCCTCTTTTTTTCTTTTCTTCTTCTTCCTCTTCTTCCTTTTCTTCCTTTTCTTCCTTTTTTTTCCTTCTTCTTCTTCTTCTTCCTCCTTTCCTTTTTCCTCTCCTTCTTCTCCTCCTCTCCTCTTTTTTCTTCTTCTTCTTCCTCTTCTTCTTTTTTCTTCTCCTCCTCCTCCTCTTCTTCTTCTTCCTTTCCTTTTTCCTCTTCTTCTTCTCCTCCTCTCCTCTTTTTTTCTTCTTCTTCTTCTTCTTTTTTCTTCTCCTCCTCCTCTTCTTCTGTTTCTTCTTCTTATTATTATTTTTTGTTCTTTTCCTTTTTTATTTTTCCTTTTTTTTCTTCTTCTTTTTTTTTCTCCTACTTTTTTTCATCTTCTACTTCCTTCTTTTTCATCTTCTTCTTCTACTTCTTTTTTTTCATCTTCTTCTTCCTTCTTTTCTTCTTCTTCTTCTTCTTCTTCTTCTTCTTCTTCTCCTCCTCCTCCTCTTCCCTCCTCCTCCTCCTCCTCCTCTCTTTTTCTTCTTCTTCTTCTTGTTCTTCTTCTTCTTCTCCTCTACTTTTTCTTCTTTTCTTCTTCTTTTTTTTCATCATAAAATGTACTAACCAAAAATATGACTAACCTAAATTGTACTAACCTAAAATATGACTAAATCAACAAAAATTAGCTAACCTAAAATCTAATAACCTAAAATCTACTAACCTAAAATGCACTAACAGTACAACCTAAAAAAGCAACTAAATCAACTAAAATCTACTAGCAAGCAAAATGAAAAAAACAGTGTGGGCGACAGGGGCTCACCGGAGTCGGGGTCAGTGTCGGGGTCGGGGTGTCGGGGTCGGGGTGTCGGGGTCGGGGTGTCGGGTCGGGGTCGGGGTCGGGGTGTCGGGGTCGGGGTGTCGGGTCGGGGTCGGGGTCGGGGTGTCGGGTCGGGGTCGGGGTTTTTCCTCTTTTTTTCTTTTCTTCTTCTTCCTCTTCTTCCTTTTCTTCCTTTTCTTCCTTTTTTTCCTTCTTCTTCTTCTTCTTCCTCCTTTCCTTTTTCCTCTTCTTCTTCTCCTCCTCTCCTCTTTTTTCTTCTTCTTCTTCCTCTTCTTCTTTTTTCTTCTCCTCCTCCTCCTCTTCTTCTTCTTCCTTTCCTTTTTTCCTCTTCTTCTTCTCCTCCTCTCCCCTTTTTTTCTTCTTCTTCTTCTTCTTCTTTTTTCTTCTCCTCCTCCTCTTCTTCTATTTCTTCTTATTATTATTATTTTTTGTTCTTTTCCTTTTTCCTTTTTCCTTTTTTTCTTCTTCTTTTCTTTTTTTTTCTTCTAGGTTTTTTCTTTTCTTCTTTTCTATCTAAGTTTTTCCTACCTAATATAAACTAACTAATCTGAACTAATAACTAACTAATATAAACTAACTAATATGAACTAATAAAAACAGAAAAAAAAATAAAAAAAAGGGGGGGAGGGTGGAGCTCACCGGAGGGGGGGGGGTCGAGGCAGCGGCGCGGGGCGGCGGAGGGGGAGGGGCGGAGGCGCGGGGCGGCGGAGGAAATCTTCTTTGAATGCCTGCTCAGTATGAAGGTCCCGTCTGGCTTCTCGTCGAATATAAAGGGAATAATAAATATGGCAGAAAAAAAGTTCCAGAACCTAAAGTCTCATGACTGGCACGTGATTATGACGCAACTGCTTCCGGTTGCATTGAGGGGGCTTCTACCGGAAAACGTTCGATTAGCCATTGTGAAGCTATGTGCATTCCTCAATGCAATCTCTCAGAAGGTAATCGATCCAGAAATCATACCAAGGTTAGAGAATGATTTGGTGCAATGTCTTGTCAGTTTCGAGTTGGTGTTCCCACCATCCTTCTTCAATATCATGACGCACGTCCTAGTTCACCTAGTCGAAGAGATTGCCATTCTGGGTCCTGTATTTCTACACAATATGTTCCCCTTTGAGAGGTTCATGGGAGTCTTAAAGAAATATGTTCATAACCGTGCTAGGCCAGAAGGAAGCATCTCCAAGGGCCATGAAACAGAGGAGGTCATTGAGTTTTGTGTTGACTTTATTCCCGACCTTAAGCCGATTGGTGTTCCTGAATCGCGGCATGAGGGCAGACTGGGTGGAAAAGACACGCTAGGAAAGAATTCAGTAATATGCCAGGACGGGCATTCTTGGGCGCAAGCACACTACACAGTTCTACAAAGTTCCGCCTTGGTGGCTCCGTATATCGAGGAACACAAGAATATTCTACGCTCCAAACACCCGAAGCAATCTGAAGACTGGATTACACATGAACAAACGGGGACTTTCGCCGATTGGTTGCAGACACGTCTCATGCATGACACTGTTACAGATGAGCTGTACTTGCTGTCGAAGTTACCATCTTCGACTATATTGACTTTCAAAGGGTACGAGATAAATGGGAATACATTTTACACGATCGCCCAAGATAAAAAGAGCACCAACCAAAACAGTGGTGTCCGCTTTGATGCAGCAAACACCAATAGGTCAAAGGACACATATTATGGTTACATAGAGGAGATATGGGAACTTGACTATGGACGTGGTTTGAAGGTCCCTTTGTTTCGGTGCAAATGGGTCAATCTGACAGGAGGTGGGGTAAAGGAAGACCCGCAGTACGGAATGACAACAATGGATCTCAACAATCTTGGGTACGCAGACGAACCATTCGTCCTAGCCAATGATGTGGCGCAGGTTTTCTATGTGAAGGACATGTCTACCAAGCCGAGAAAAAGAAAAGATAAGGAAGCGAATACATCATACGATGAGCCAAAGCGCCACATAGTTCTTTCAGGAAAAAGAAACATCGTGGGAGTGGAGGACAAGACAGACATGTCAGAAGATTATGAAAAGTTTCATGAAATTGCTCCCTTCACAGTGAATATTGACCCGAGCATCCAGTTAAACGATGAAGATTGTCCATGGTTACGGCGCAAAGGGACACACGCGAAGAAAAAGTTTTATACCCAAAGATCCCACTCTGGGATGTGACCGGCTTCACTGTCATCACTTTCTTCTCTAGTGAGTTTCCGGACTTATATATCTGGAAAGTCCCACTTCGGACAAACCGGAGGGAATCTTTGTAATAGTTAGGGTACTTATGTGTTTTGGCATTTGAAACGTGAAGAACTGGATGCACTTCGTGTACAAAATGGACAATCTCTTTCGAAGTATCAGGCTTTCGGACGAAAACTCATCTGTTACAAAGACATTTCATTTTTTTTAAACTTATTTCAACTCCAGACTTTTTGTGCGTTCAGTATGCACCATTCAAAGCCACGTCATCAATTTTCAACCCTTTCTGACTTCATTTACTATTTTTCATGCATTTACTGATTTTTTTGAGCTAAATAACCCTGAAATTGAAAAACACTACAAATGAACTTTGAAAAGGTTGAAAGTTGGCATGGTATCATCATTTCACCCACATAGCATGTGCTAAAAAGTTGAGAGGGTTACGGCAAAAACTGGATGCACTTCATGTACAAAATGGACAATCTCATTCGAAGTATCAGGCTTTCGGACGAAAACTCATCTGTTACAAAGACATTTCATTTTTTTAAACTTATTTCAACTCCAGACTTTTTGTCCGTTCAGTATGCACCATTCAAAGCCACGTCATCAATTTTCAACCCTTTCTGACTTCATTTGCTATTTTTCATGCATTTACTGATTTTTTTAGCTAAATGACCCTGAAATTGAAAAGCACTACAAATGAACTCTGAAAAGGTTGAAAGTTGGCATGGTATCATCATTTCACCCACATAGCATGTGCTAAAAAGTTGAGAGGGTTACGGCAAAAACTGGATGCACTTCGTGTACAAAATGGACAATCTCTTTCGAAGTATCAGGGTTTCGGACGAAAACCCATCTGTTACAAAGGCATTTCATTTTTTTAAATAACCTAAGAATTACCAAATTGAATATAATGATAAAGCACACTAATATTAAACAGCAGAAAAAAGAATCACGGAAAAATCTATTTTTAAAGTAAACTTCTTGAGAAACTAGTGATTCACACAAATTTCAAATAATTCAAATTTAAACTATTCAAATTTGAAAACTACTGGCACTAATAGAAAGTTTATAATTTTTTGTGACCTAAAGCAAAAAGATTCACAAAGAAACTCTAAATAAAGCAAAAAATAACTCAGAAACAAAAGAAAATAAATAAAGCAGAAAACAAAAAAAAAGAAAAATAAGTAAATAAAAAAAGCCCACCTACTGAGCCCCACGGCCTGCATACGACTAGAAACCCAACTTCTAGTTGGGCCAGGATGCAGGCCCGCAAGGCCCAGTAGGCCCAACAGGGCAGCACAGATTCGATAGGCCCGATAGGCCTGCTAAAGAGAGGAGCTCGAAGCAGTTGCCGCGGCGGGGCTTATAAACTGGTGTTAGCGCCTCTCGACAAGCGAGGTGGGACTAAACTTGTCCTGCACCGCGCCTGCGCGAGCACCAGACCTTTAGTCCCGGTTGGTGGCTCCAACCGCGACTAAAGGTACCCTTTAGTCGCGGTTGGAGCCACCAACCGGGACTAAAGGTCTGGCTTCCCGCCCCTCTGCCTGGCCAAAACCACCCCTTTAGTCCCGGTTGGTGGCTCCAACCGGGATTAAAGGGTACCTTTAGTCGTGGTTGGAGCCACCAACCGCGACTAAAGGTGTTTGTATATAAGCAGGGACTTTGCAAATTTTCAGAACTCGTCTCATTTCCATCGTCTTCCCCCGATCGACGCACCTCGACGCCGCCAGGCTGCCGGAGCACCCCGCCGCCCCGTCGCGTCGTCGCCGTCGCCGTAGACTCGCCTCGCCTCGCCGTCGCCGTCGCAGTCGCCTCGCCGCGCCATCGCCGTCGCGCGTCGACCTCGCCGCCCCCCTCCTCCTCGACCTCGCGCGCCGTCGTCGTCGTCGTCGCCGTCGCAGTCGCCGTCGCCGTCGCCTCGCCAGCCGTCGCCCCGCTGTGAGCCCGTTTACTCCCTCTCCCCCCTCTCCCTTGCCCCCTGCCGCCATGGCCGCTCCTCCCCGATCGAGCCCACACACACACACACACACATTATTTTCTGTTTTTTTAGTTATAAAAATGTTAGAGATGAATGTTTTTTAGTTTTTTATACTTTTAGTTATAGAAATGTTAGATGAATGTTAGATATGATATAGAAATGTTAGATGAATGTTTTTTAGTTTTTTAAAGTTTTAGTTATAAAAATGTTAGAGATGAATGTTTTTTAGTTTTTTATACTTTTAGTTATAGAAATGTTAGATGAATGTTAGATATAGAAATGTTAGATGAATGTTTTTTAGTTTTTTATACTTTTAGTTATAGAAATGTTAGATGAATGTTAGTTAATAATGTTGTATTAATTTGCAAAAGTTTGTTATGTATTTGCAAAATCAAGTGAAAAATAATTACAAAAATCACAATCAAGCATTTAAAAAATGTTAAATTTGCATAGAATTTGTTCTCGACGTCAACGATGCCCGGCCCGCATCCTCGTCGTCGACTCGTTCGCGACGACGTCCTGCTTCAGAGGCGCCATGTCCGGGACTGGGCTCCGCCGGGCTGGCACTGGGAGGTGCTACCTTCAGGGGCGCGCATCTTGGTGAGGAACCCGGGTCCCGTCGTCGACCCGGAGCTTCTTTGGTGGCGGGCGCGTGGGCCACATTCGGTACGGAGGCTGGCGTCCCCCGCGGAGGTGGTACGTCACCGTGTCAGGGAGGAGGACGAGCACGTCCGTTGCTACATGGATGCGTTGGACGTCAGGTTCTCCAATACCTGGCAGGTTCTTCAGGGATCTCACCCGAGCTATGATCCTGTGATGGTTCCTTCTCTTTGGGTGTCCACCGCCCGCGCCTCAGGAACCGCGAGTGAACTAGATTCTTCGATAATATTCGATCTGTATTAGCTAGTGATGTTATATATATGATAATATTCGAGATGTATTAGTGATAATACTCGTGATGTATTCGAGATTATATTCGAGACGATGTATTCGAGATTATATTATTCGATAATATTCGAGACGATGTATTCGAGATTATATTCGATGATGCATATTATCTGGATTATTCGAGATGCATATTATCTACTATGGTTCAGTTTTTCCTTATTGATTGCATGCATTCTAATTTGAATACTAAATTGTTTTATCTTTCTTCTGGATTGGTTAAATAAAAGCTATGGACAATACCGGCAGAGAAGGAGAAGAGGCTGTGTTCGCCATCATACGCTCCCCGAGCCCAGAGGATGACGGCTCGCAATATCTGAACGCTTCGGGTGATGGTATGATGTTTGATGAAGACGAACGAATAGATGAAGGAAATGTTCTTCAAATAACAAACACCGGCGAGGTATATTTATTATATAAGCCATCCGGTGATCATTACATGTATTAATTGATTTGTATGTATTAACGAATCGATCTTTCTTCTTTTAGCCCTCCGGATCGAGCAAATCTTGTACAAGCGGCAGGGCAGTTCGAGGCCCGGCCAAAAGGTTGCAGGCTGGCGTAAAGTACAACATCGATGCCATCACATCAAACGGCGAACCGCTTGAACCTAAGAAGAATGCGACCAAGTTCACTCGTCAATGCGGAGTTATTGTTAGGGACCAAATCCCGATCTCCGTTCAAGAATGGAAAAAGCCAGCAAAGGGAGATCCAAGAGTTACTTTTGTCGTCGAAAGAGCAAAAGATCTGCTTTGGGAATCGCTCATGTCACATTTCACCCTACCAGATCATTTGACAGATGCAGATCTGGCGAAAGTCAGGAAGAGTGCTCTTAAGAAGATGGCGATAGCATTCAACAACCACAAGAAAAAAAATATGGGCCGCGTACGTCAGAGCAGGAAAGCAGACTCCAGAATTCAATGGAACACTGGAGAATGCAAGAGATCACTGGGACAATTTCGTGAAGTTCAAGGAATCGGAACTAGCTCAGGAACGGTCGAGACAAAACAAGATTAATGCTGCGAAAAAGAAGTGGCACCATACTCTGGGGCCAGGTGGCTACCAGGTGGCCTGGCCTAAGTGGGATCTCGCTGAGCAAAAGATGATGGATGCAGGGGTCACTCCAGTTACATTGGACTGGCCCCCCAGTGTTGGAAATATGCCCTAGAGGCAATAATAAATTGGTTATTGTTATATTTCCTTGTTCATGATAATCGTTTATTATCCATGCTATAATTGTATTGATTGGAAACTCAAATACATGTGTGGGTACATAGACAACACTGTGTCCCTAGTAAGCCTCTAGTTGACTAGCTCGTTGATCAAAGATGGTTAAGGTTTCCTAGCCATTGACATGAGATGTCATTTGATAACGGGATCACATCATTAGGAGAATGATGTGATGGACAAGACCCAAACTATAAACGTAGCATATGATCGTGTCAGTTTATTGCTATTGTTTTCTGCATGTCAAGTATCTGTTCCTATGACCATGAGATCATGCAACTCCCTGACATCGGAGGAGTACCTTGTGTGTATCAAACGTCGCAACGTAACTGGGTGACTATAAAGGTGCTCTACAGGTATCTCCGAGGGTGTCTGTTGGGTTGGCATGGATCAAGACTGAGATTTGTTACTCCGTATGACGGAGAGGTATCTCAGGGCCCACTCGGTAATACAACATCACAATGAGCCTTGCAAGCAATGTGACTAAAGTGTTAGCCACGAGATCTTGTATTACGGAACGAGTAAAGAGACTTGTCGGTAACGAGATTGAACTAGGTATAGAGATACCGACGATCGAATCTCGGGCAAGTAACATACCGAAGAACAAAGGGAACAGCATACGGGATTAACTGAATCCTTGACATAGAGGTTCGACCGATAAAGATCTTCGTAGAATATGTAGGAGCCAATATGGGCATCCAGGTCCCGCTATTGGTTATTGATCGTAGAGGTGTCTCGGTCATGTCTACATAGTTCTCGAACCCGCAGGGTCTACACACTTAACGTTTGGTGACGATTAGTATAGTTGAGTTATTGTGTTGGTGACCGAAGGTTGTTCGGAGTCCCGGATAAGATCCAGGACATGACGAGGGTCTCCGGAAGAGTCCGGAGGTAAAGATTAATATATGTGATAATAGTGTTTTGATCTCCGGAAAGGTTCCGGAATTCACCGGAAGGGGTTCCGGATGTTTACCGAAGTGTTCGGGTGCAGCAACACTTTATATGAGCCAAAGGGGTAAAGCCCACGAGGTATTGGAAAGTGCAAAAGGAAGTTTTGCTGCTGCCTTAAGCGGTACTACCGCTGGTAAGGGCAGTACTACCGCTTTACGCGGTACTACCGCCCAAGCGGTACTACCGCCCAAGCGGTACTACCGCTTGTGAGCGGTACTACCGCTTGTGCGCGGTACTGCAGGGATCCGAGTTGGACTCTTTCCCTGCGGGTCAAACCAACCTTGTGCGGGCAAAACCGACCTGGAGGAGGCTTTTACTCCAAGTTTAGACCCCAAGGCTCAACATATAAATAGAGGGGCAGGGCTAGCACACGGGATACATGAAGATTTCCCAAGCCGTGTGTCAGCAACCCTAACCCTCTAGTTCTCCCGTCATAATCTCCGTAGTGCTTGGCGAAGCCCTGCAGAGATTGTTCCTCACCACCATCACCACGCCGTCGTCCTGCTGGAACTCATCTACTACTTCATCATCGCTCGCTGGATCGAGGAGGTGAAGGCGTCATCAAGCCGTACGTGTGTTGAACGCGGAGGTGCCGTCCGTTCGGCACTAGTTCGTGATCGGATCGAGGGACGACTTGCGATTTGGATCGCGGAGACGTTCGACTACATCAACCGCGTTTCTTAACGCTTCCGCTTAGCGATCTACAAGGGTATGTAGATTCACTCTCCCTCTCGTAGATGCTCATCACCATGGATAGATCTTGTGTGTGCGTAGGAAAAATTTTGTTTCCCATGCAACGTTCCCCAACACCCAGGTGCAGGACTTGGTTTTATGCGCATGGGGGGAAGTTGGACCCAGAGACAGGGCTGATTATGGAGCGGGCAAGTCTTAAAAAAGCTCTGGACGATTTACTTGTTGCAATAGAAGAAGCTCGAACGGGGGTATTCACGCCCAATAGAGAGAACGACGAGCTTACGCGCGCCCTGAAGAATCCTGAACACCTGGGAAGAACACGAGGCAAAGGCGTTGTTCCGTGGTTTGAGGGGTTTGCGGATTGGAACGCCGATTACAGAAGCCGTGCGAGAAAGAAGCAGCAGGAGGAGCAGAAGAGGAAGCTGGAGGAGGAGCAGAGGAAGGAGGAAGCACTCTGCCTTAAAGGCCTACAATCAAAGCACTTGGAGTTGGAACAAGCTTTCAGGCGGCAGCAGGAGCAGATCGACTCACTTAGACAGGAAAGGGCGTCTCAGCGGTAGCAGGAGCAGATCGATCCAGCATTGGATAGCACCGTCCCATCTATGCCGAGAAGCAGCGTGGGTTCCACCCCGGCCGATGATGCACTGCTGGTTACATACCCTGTGGATGATATCAAAGATAGGACTACTTGTGAGCTACACATGAAAGTGAAGAACCTATCCATGAAGGTGGCGGACGGCTATGCTTTAACAAATCTCCCTGAAGCAACCTTCCATTGCAATCCGATTCCAGCTGGCTATGCTCGTGTCGGGGTTGATGAAGTGATGTCAGGATATTACGAGCTACTGCTTGACATTCCTGGAGGTGACGAGGAGAGCACACTGGGAGAGGCCATACATCGTATCATTCTATGGAAAAAGGATTGCATCGTCTTTCCAAGGCCACCGACTCCTGCTGCAACAAGTCCGCCACCGCGTCAGCTGACTCTTCCTCCTCCAAGTCCGCCGCCGCGTCAGTCGACTCCTCCTCCTCCAATTCCGGCACCGCGTCAGCCGACTCCTCCTCCTCCAAGTCCGGTACCGCGTCAGCCTCCTCCTCCTCCTCCAAGTCCGGCACCGCGTCAGCCGTCTCCTACTCCTCCAAGTCCGGCATCGCGTCAGCCGTCTCCGCCGCCTTAGCGGGCTCTGCCGCCTAAGCAACAGCGGAAGAGAGGCGCCGCAGCTACGGCGGCTAGCGGTACAGCAGGCAAGAAATACAAATATGGTCCAAGCCTCAAGCCTCTTCCGACGTTGCCTTACCACCTGACTGAGGAGGAAACCTCCGCCGAAGTGGCTACCCAATTGAAGGCCCATTTTGGACCGAAACCGCCCCCGCCGCCAAAGGAGAACGTACATGAGAATGTCATACAACACTTTATTGATAATGCTCAACCGACTGTCAAGCATACAGACTCAGACTATGAGCGCTCTATCAAGAAGTCATATCAGGCACAAAAAAAGGAGTCGAGCTCAAGCTCGAGCCAAGCAGTTGGCAAAAAAAGCGGGAAAACTGTTCCCCAGCTGGGAGAACAGACAGTGCAATCGATCCCCCCGCTCATTGTACAAACACATGTGAGTACCGCCGATCAGCTGTAGGTAATAACCGACGATCATAGAAGGCAAGCTAAAGAGGCTGGTCTCACTGTTGAACAACTCCTAGGCATCGAGGAACTCCCCATGTTTAAAGAGGAAGAACTAAGATGGAAATATGTCCGCGGCCAACCTCTGGTCAAGCCTGAGCAGATCCCGCTTCTACCAACGAGAATGAACAATTTGCATAAGTGGTACATGACAGCAGCAGTAAAGACCGATCGAGAGTCCCTCATGGTGAAAGTCAAGGAAGAGCATTACTTCCATGCAAAAGATTTGTGGGTTGAGTATCAAGAGATCTTTCAGTTATTCAATCAAGACACACTCGACAAATCTATCGTCAGTTGCTATTGTCTGTAAGTGATTTTTTTCTGTAATTTAAGTCTCTAGCTAGCTGTGCTCGTTCATTACCTGTAATTATCCTCACTATATATTCTTTTCTGTGGTATTATGCAGAATGAAGATGTATGAAATGAAAACAGCTGGACGCTATGGCATTGGGTTCATTGACCCAAATACCATTAATGAAAAGACATGGTCACTTGAGGCGTGTAAAAAAGACACAGAGAGAAGCTTGCTAGAGTTTTTGAAGCGACTAAATACCCAACCAGAAATACTACTTCCTTACAACTTCGGGTGAGTGTTACTATATCTTGTATTACAAATTCTATTTTTGCTTACTAGATGTTAATAAGTGTAGTTGATGAGTTATGCACATGCCCGCTTAATTATACAAACTTGTGCGCATGCAGTTTCCACTGGATCTTGTTAATCATTGAAGTTGACAAGGGAAAAGTTCAAGTACTGGACTCACTATATAAAGAAGTATCCGAATACGCAAACGTGAGGGGGATGGTCGAGAGGTAATTTCAATCATTATCGCACTATGTCGGCCTCTTGAGTTCATTTCCTGATATCAACTAATTAATAACTCCTTTATTCATTTTCTTTGCCGGCGGGCAGGGCTTGGCAAAAGTTCATCAAAGAGGTTAAAGGTGAATGGAAACAACAGCTGAAATGGGTGCGACCCAAGGTAATTAAGTAGTACTAGCTAGCTACGTCCGTGCATCTCTTTAATTCTAGTTTCAATACCATTATCATGCTTGATTAATTATTATCTGATTGAATTTTATTCTCGTAAAGTGCCTACGCCAGGCGCCGGGGAATAATTTATGCGCATACTACGTTTGCGAGAACATTCGCATTATGACGTCCGAAAGGACCAGATCTGAAAGACAACTTTGGGTACGTTTGCCAGAACACTATCCACAATTTTTTTATCATGATCTAATATATACACACAACTAGCTCAGGAACGGTCGAGACAAAACAAGATTAATGCTGCGAAAAAGAAGTGGCACCATACTCTGGGGCCAGGTGGCTACCAGGTGGCCTGGCCTAAGTGGGATCTCGCTGAGCAAAAGATGATGGATGCAGGGGTCACTCCAGTTACATTGGACTGGCCCCCCAGTGTTGGAAATATGCCCTAGAGGCAATAATAAATTGGTTATTGTTATATTTCCTTGTTCATGATAATCGTTTATTATCCATGCTATAATTGTATTGATTGGAAACTCAAATACATGTGTGGGTACATAAACAACACTGTGTCCCTAGTAAGCCTCTAGTTGACTAGCTCGTTGATCAAAGATGGTTAAGGTTTCCTAGCCATTGACATGAGATGTCATTTGATAACGGGATCACATCATTAGGAGAATGATGTGATGGACAAGACCCAAACTATAAACGTAGCATATGATCGTGTCAGTTTATTGCTATTGTTTTCTGCATGTCAAGTATCTGTTCCTATGACCATGAGATCATGCAACTCCCTGACATCGGAGGAGTACCTTGTGTGTATCAAACGTCGCAACGTAACTGGGTGACTATAAAGGTGCTCTACAGGTATCTCCGAGGGTGTCTGTTGGGTTGGCATGGATCAAGACTGAGATTTGTTACTCCGTATGACGGAGAGGTATCTCAGGGCCCACTCGGTAATACAACATCACAATGAGCCTTGCAAGCAATGTGACTAAAGTGTTAGCCACGAGATCTTGTATTACGGAACGAGTAAAGAGACTTGCCGGTAACGAGATTGAACTAGGTATAGAGATACCGACGATCGAATCTCGGGCAAGTAACATACCGAAGAACAAAGGGAACAGCATACGGGATTAACTGAATCCTTGACATAGAGGTTCGACCGATAAAGATCTTCGTAGAATATGTAGGAGCCAATATGGGCATCCAGGTCCCGCTATTGGTTATTGATCGTAGAGGTGTCTCGGTCATGTCTACATAGTTCTCGAACCCGCAGGGTCTACACACTTAACGTTTGGTGACGATTAGTATAGTTGAGTTATTGTGTTGGTGACCGAAGGTTGTTCAGAGTCCCGGATAAGATCCAGGACATGACGAGGGTCTCCGGAAGAGTCCGGAGGTAAAGATTAATATATGTGATAATAGTGTTTTGATCTCCGGAAAGGTTCCGGAATTCACCTGAAGGGGTTCCGGATGTTTACCGAAGTGTTCGGGTGCAGCAACACTTTATATGAGCCAAAGGGGTAAAGCCCACGAGGTATTGGAAAGTGCAAAAGGAAGTTTTGCTGCTGCCTTAAGCGGTACTACCGCTGGTAAGGGCAGTACTACCGCTTTACGCGGTACTACCGCTTGTTGGAAGCGGTACTACCGCCCAAGCGGTACTACCGCTTGTGTGAAGCGGTACTACCGCTTGTGAGCGGTACTACCGCTTGTGCGCGGTACTGCAGGGATCCGAGTTGGACTCTTTCCCTGCGGGTCAAACCGACCTTGTGCGGGCAAAACCGACCTGGAGGAGGCTTTTACTCCAAGTTTAGACCCCAAGGCTCAACATATAAATAGAGGGGCAGGGCTAGCACACGGGATACATGAAGATTTCCCAAGCCGTGTGTCGGCAACCCTAACCCTCTAGTTCTCCCGTCATAATCTCCGTAGTGCTTGGCGAAGCCCTGCAGAGATTGTTCCTCACCACCATCACCACGCCGTCGTGCTGCCGGAACTCATCTACTAGTTCATCATCGCTCGCTGGATCGAGGAGGTGAAGGCGTCATCAAGCCGTACGTGTGTTAAACGCGGAGGTGCCGTCCGTTCGGCACTAGTTCGTGATCGGATCGAGGGACGACTTGCGATTTGGATCGCGGAGACGTTCGACTACATCAACCGCGTTTCTTAACGCTTCCGCTTAGCGATCTACAAGGGTATGTAGATTCACTCTCCCTCTCGTAGATGCTCATCACCATGGATAGATCTTGTGTGTGCGTAGGAAAAATTTTGTTTCCCATGCAACGTTCCCCAACAGTGGCATCTGAGCTAGGTCTATGCGTAGATGAGATCTCGAGTAGAACACAAACGAGTTGTGGGCGTGGGTGTATACATATTGCTTGCCGTTACTAGTTGATACTTGATTCGGCGGTATTGTGAGATGAAGCGGCCCGGACCGACATTACGCGTACGCTTACGCGAGACAGGTTCCTTCAACTGACATGTAACTTCGTTGCATAAAGATGGCTAGCGGGTGTTTGTCTCTCTCACTTTAGTTGAATCGATTTCAATGAAGAGGGTTCTTTTAGAAGATCAAAAAGCAATCACTACACCACGTTGTGGTTTTGCGTAGGTAAGAACGGTTCTTGCAAACCCGTAGCAGCCACGTAAAATTTGCAACAACAATTAGAGGACGTCTAACTTGTTTTTGCAGGGTATGTTGTGATGTGATATGGCCAATTACATGATGAGATATATGTGATGTATGAGATGATCATGTGTTGTATAGAATATCACGACTTGCATGTCGATGAGTACGGCAACTGGCAGGAGCCATAGAGTTTTCTTTAATTATTGTATGACCTGCGTGTCAATCATTAAGCGCTATGTAATGCTTTACTTTATCGCTAAACGTTAGCAATAGTCGTGGAAGCAACAGTCGGCGCGACAACCTCATGGCGACACGTTGATGGAGATCATGGTGTCATGCCGGTGACGATGGAGATCATGCCGGTGCTTTGGAGATGGAGATCAAAAGCACAAGTTCATGGCCATATCATGTCACTTATGATTTGCATGTGATGTTAATCCTTTTATGCATCTTATTTTGCTTAGGACGACGGTAGCATTATAAGGTGATCCCTCACTTAAATTTCAAGATAAATTGTGTTCTCCCCGAGTGTGCACCGTTGCGAAAGTTCGTCGTTTCGAGACACGCCGTGATGATCGGGTGTGATAGACTCTACGTTCACAGACAACGGGTGTAAGCCATGTTGCACGTGCGGAACACTCGGGTTAAACTTGACGAGCCTAGCATGTACAGACATGGCCTCGGAACACAAGAGACCGAAAGGTCGAACATGAGTCATATAGTAGATATGATCAACATGAAGATGTTCACCATTGAAACCACCTCAACTCACGTGATGATCGGACTTGAGTTGGTGGATTTGGATCATGTTACACTCGAATGATCGGAGGGATGTCAATTTGAGTGGGAGTTTTTAAGTAATATGATTAACTAAACTCATTATCTTGAACAATAGTCTAAGTTGTCTTTGCAATATTTATGTTGTAGATCATGGCTCGCGCAGTAGCACCCCTGAATTTTAATGCGTTCCTAGAGAAAGCTAAGTTGAAAGATGATGGAAGTAACTTTGTGGACTGGGCCCGTAATCTAAGGATTATCCTTACGGCTTCCCAGAAGGCTTATGTCCTTGATGCACCGCTTGGTGATCCACCCGCTCCAGTTGAGTCTCTAGACGTTGTGAACGCCTGGCAGGCTCGTTCTGAAGATTACTCAATAGTTCAATGTGCAATATTGTATGGCTTAGAACCGGGACTTCAAAGACGTTTTGAACGTCATGGAGCATATGAGATGTTCCAGGAGTTGAAGTTTATCTTTCAGAAGAATGCCCGGATCGAGAGATATGAGATCTCCGATAAGTTCTATGCTTGTAAGATGGAGGAGAACGGGTCTATCAGTGATCACGTACTCAGAATGTCTGGGTACTCCACCCGTCTGGCAGAATTGGGGATGCCCCTTCCACCAGAGGCTATCACTGACAGAGTTCTTCAATCATTGCCACCTAGCTACAAGAGCTTCGTGTTGAACTATAACATGCACGGGATGAACAAGTCAGTCGCCGAGCTGTTTGCGATGCTGAAAGTCGCTGAGTCTGAAATTCAGAAGGAGCATCAAGTGTTGATGGTCAATAAAACCACTAGTTTCAAGAAAAATGGCAAGGGTAAGAAGGGTAACTCCAAGAAGAGTGGCAAAGCAGTTGCTCCTCTCGTGAAGAAACCCAAGGCTGGACCCAAACCAGAAACTGAGTGCTTTCATTGCAAGGGAACTGGACACTGGAAGCGGAACTGCCCCAAGTATTTGGCTGACAAGAAGGCGGCCAACAACAAACAAGGTATATATGATATACATGTTATTGATGTGTACCTTACCAACTCTCGTTGTAGTGCCTGGGTATTTGATACCGGTGCGGTTGCTCATATTTGCAACTCAAAACAGGAACTGCGGAATAGACGGAGGCTGGCAAAGGATGAGTGACGATGCGCGTGGGAAATGGTTCCAAGGTTGATGTGATCGCCGTCGGCACGCTCGCTCTTCGATTACCATCGGGATTAGTGATGAACCTGAATAATTGTTATTTAGTGCCTGCGTTAAGCATGAACATTATATCTGGATCTTGTTTATTGCGAGACGGTTACTCATTTAAATCAGAGAATAATGGTTGTTCTATTTATATGAGTAATATCTTTTATGGTCATGCACCCAATGTGAGGGGTTTATTCTTATTGAATCTCGATAGTAATGATACACATGTTCATAACATTGATGCCAAAATATGTAAAATTGATAATGATAATACCACTTTCTTGTGGCACTGCCGTTTAGGTCATATTGGCGTAAAACGCATGAGGAAGCTCCATACTGATGGACTTTTGGAGTCACTTGATTTTGAATGACTTGACACATGCGAGCCATGCCTCATGGGCAAGATGACTAAAACGCCGTTCTCTGGAACAATGGAACGGGCAAGTGACTTGTTGGAAATCATACATACTGATGTGTGCGGTCCGATGAGTATTGAGGCGCGCGGTGGTTATCGTTACTTTCTCACCTTCACTGATGACTTAAGTAGATCTGGGTATATTTACTTAATGAAACACAAGTCTGAAACATTTGAAAAGTACAAACAATTTCAGAGTGAAGTTGAGAATCATCGTAACAAGAAGATTAAATTCCTACGATCTGATCGAGGAGGAGAATATCTGAGTTATGAGTTTGGCAGTCACTTAAGACAGTGTGGAATTGTTTCACAACTGACACCGCCTGGAACACCACAGCGTAATGGTGTGTCCGAACGTCGTAATCGAACCTTATTGGATATGGTGCGATCTATGATGTCTCTTGCCGATTTGCCACTATCGTTTTGGGGTTATGCATTAGAGACAGCTGCATTCACTTTAAATAGGGCACCATCGAAATCCGTTGAGACGACGCCATATGAACTTTGGTTTGGCAAGAAGCCAAAGCTGTCGTTTCTTAAAGTTTGGGGATGTGATGCTTATGTCAAAAAGCTTCAGCCTGAAAAGTTGGAACCCAAAGCGGAAAAATGCGTCTTCATAGGATACCCAAAAGAGACAGTTGGGTATACCTTGTACCTCAGATCCGAAGGCAAAGTGTTTGTCGCTAAAAATGGAACATTTCTTGAGAAAGAGTTTCTCTCGAAAGAATTGAGTGGGAGGAAGATAGAACTTGATGAGGTTGTTGAACCTTTACTTCAACCTGAGAGTAGCGCAGCGCAGAAAGTTGTTTCTGTGGAGCCTACATTAGCTGAAGAGGAAGTTAATGATGATGATCATGAAACTTTGGATCAAGTTGCTATCGAACCTCGTAGGTCGACAAGGACGCGAACTGCTCCTGAGTGGTACGGCAACCCTGTCTTAGAGGTCATGTTGTTGGACAACGATGAACCTATGAGCTATGGAGAAGCGATGATGAGCCCGGATTCCGAGAAGTGGTTAGAGGCCATGAAATCCGAGATGGGATCCATGTATGAAAACAAAGTATGGACTTTGGAAGTATTACCTGAAGGGCGTAAGGCCATTCAGAACAAATGGATCTTTAAGAGGAAGACGGACGCGGACGGTAATGTCACCGTCTATAAAGCTCGACTTGTGGCAAAGGGTTTTTCACAAGTTCAAGGAGTTGACTACGATGAGACCTTCTCACCCGTAGCGATGCTTAAGTCCGTCAGAATCATGTTAGCAATAGCTGCCTTTTTCGATTATGAAATTTGGCAGATGGATGTCAAAACAGCGTTCCTTAATGGTTTCCTTAAGGAAGAGTTGTATATGATGCAACCAGAAGGTTTTGTCGATCTAGAGAATGCTGACAAAGTTTGCAAACTCCAGCGATCCATTTATGGACTGGTGCAAGCATCTCGGAGTTGGAATCTTCGCTTTGATGAGGTGATCAAAGCGTTCGAGTTTATACAACTTTACGGAGAAGCTTGTATTTACAAGAAAGTGAGTGGGAGCTCTATAGCGTTTCTAATATTATATGTGGATGACATATTGCTGATTGGAAACAATATAGAAATGTTGGAAGGCTTGAAGGAATATTTGAACAAGAGTTTTTCAATGAAGGACCTAGGAGAAGCTGCTTTCATATTAGGCATCAAGATCTATAGAGATAGATCGAGACGCTTAATAGGACTTTCACAAAGCACATACCTTGACAAAGTTTTGAAGAAGTTCAAAATGGATCAGTCCAAGAAGGGGTTCTTGCCTGTATTGCAAGGTGTGAAGTTGAGTAAGACTCAATGCCCAGTGACTGCAGAAGATAGAGAAAAGATGAGTGTCATCCCCTATGCTTCAGCCATAGGCTCTATCATGTATGCAATGCTGTGCACAAGACCCGATGTCAGCCTTGCCATAAGTATGGTCGGAAGGTTTCAAAGTGATCTAGGAATGGAACACTGGACGGCGGTCAAGAATATCCTGAAGTACCTGAAAAGGACTAAGGACATGTTTCTCGTTTATGGAGGTGATCAAGAGCTCGTCGTAAAAGGTTACGTCGATGCAAGCTTTGACACTGATCCGGATGACTCTAAGTCGCAAACCGGATACGTATTTATTCTTAATGGGGGTGCGGTTAGCTGGTGCAGTTCCAAGCAAAGCGTGGTAGCTGATTCTACATGCGAAGCGGAGTACATCGCTGCCTCGGAGGCGGTGAAGGAAGGTGTCTGGATGAAGGAGTTCATGACAGATCTTGGAGTAGTGCCTAGTGCGCTTAACCCAATGACTCTGTTTTGTGATAATACCGGTGCCATTGCTCTAGCCAAGGAACCAAGATTTCACAAGAGGACCAGACACATAAAGCGACGTTTCAATTCCATCCGCGATTACATCAAGGAGGACGACATAAATATTTGCAAAGTACACACGGATCTGAATGTTGCAGATCCGATGACTAAACCTCTTCCAAGGGCTAAACATGAACAACACCAGAACTGCATGGGTGTTCGATTCATTACAATGTAAATCACATAGTGATGTGAACTAGATTATTGACTCTAGTGCAAGTGGGAGACTGTTGGAAATATGCCCTAGAGGCAATAATAAATTGGTTATTGTTATATTTCCTTGTTCATGATAATCGTTTATTATCCATGCCATAATTGTATTAATTGGAAACTCAAATACATGTGTGGGTACATAGACAACACTGTGTCCCTAGTAAGCCTCTAGTTGACTAGCTCGTTGAGCAAAGATGGTTAAGGTTTCCTAGCCATTGACATGAGATGTCATTTGATAACGGGATCACATCATTAGGAGAATGATGTGATGGACAAGACCCAAACTATAAACTTAGCATATGATCGTGTCAGTTTATTGCTATTGTTTTCTGCATGTCAAGTATTTGTTCCTATGACCATGAGATCATGCAACTCCCTGACATCGGAGGAGTACCTTGTGTGTATCAAACGTCGCAACGTAACTGGGTGACTATAAAGGTGCTCTACAGGTATCTCCGAGGGTGTCTGTTGGGTTGGCATGGATCAAGACTGGGATTTGTTACTCCGTATGACGGAGAGGTATCTCAGGGCCCACTCGGTAATACAACATCACAATGAGCCTTGCAAGCAATGTGACTAAAGTGTTAGCCACGAGATCTTGTATTACGGAACGAGTAAAGAGACTTGCCGGTAACGAGATTGAACTAGGTATAGAGATACCGACGATCGAATCTCGGGCAAGTAACATACCGAAGAACAAAGGGAACAGCATACGGGATTAACTGAATCCTTGACATAGAGGTTCGACCGATAAAGATCTTCGTAGAATATGTAGGAGCCAATATGGGCATCCAGGTCCCGCTATTGGTTATTGATCGTAGAGGTGTCTCGGTCATGTCTACATAGTTCTCGAACCCGCAGGGTCTACACACTTAACGTTTGGTGACGATTAGTATAGTTGAGTTATTGTGTTGGTGACCGAAGGTTGTTCGGAGTCCCGGATAAGATCCAGGACATGACGAGGGTCTCCGGAAGAGTCCGGAGGTAAAGATTAATATATGTGATAATAGTGTTTTGATCTCCGGAAAGGTTCCGGAATTCACCGGAAGGGGTTCCGGATGTTTACCGAAGTGTTCGGGTGCAGCAACACTTTATATGAGCCAAAGGGGTAAAGCCCACGAGGTATTGGAAAGTGCAAAAGGAAGTTTTGCTGCTGCCTTAAGCGGTACTACCGCTGGTAAGGGCAGTACTACCGCTTTACGCGGTACTACCGCCCAAGCGGTACTACCGCCCAAGCGGTACTACCGCTTGTGAGCGGTACTACCGCTTGTGCGCGGTACTGCAGGGATCCGAGTTGGACTCTTTCCCTGCGGGTCAAACCAACCTTGTGCGGGCAAAACCGACCTGGAGGAGGCTTTTACTCCAAGTTTAGACCCCAAGGCTCAACATATAAATAGAGGGGCAGGGCTAGCACACGGGATACATGAAGATTTCCCAAGCCGTGTGTCAGCAACCCTAACCCTCTAGTTCTCCCGTCATAATCTCCGTAGTGCTTGGCGAAGCCCTGCAGAGATTGTTCCTCACCACCATCACCACGCCGTCGTCCTGCTGGAACTCATCTACTACTTCATCATCGCTCGCTGGATCGAGGAGGTGAAGGCGTCATCAAGCCGTACGTGTGTTGAACGCGGAGGTGCCGTCCGTTCGGCACTAGTTCGTGATCGGATCGAGGGACGACTTGCGATTTGGATCGCGGAGACGTTCGACTACATCAACCGCGTTTCTTAACGCTTCCGCTTAGCGATCTACAAGGGTATGTAGATTCACTCTCCCTCTCGTAGATGCTCATCACCATGGATAGATCTTGTGTGTGCGTAGGAAAAATTTTGTTTCCCATGCAACGTTCCCCAACACCCAGGTGCAGGACTTGGTTTTATGCGCATGGGGGGAAGTTGGACCCAGAGACAGGGCTGATTATGGAGCGGGCAAGTCTTAAAAAAGCTCTGGACGATTTACTTGTTGCAATAGAAGAAGCTCGAACGGGGGTATTCACGCCCAATAGAGAGAACGACGAGCTTACGCGCGCCCTGAAGAATCCTGAACACCTGGGAAGAACACGAGGCAAAGGCGTTGTTCCGTGGTTTGAGGGGTTTGCGGATTGGAACGCCGATTACAGAAGCCGTGTGAGAAAGAAGCAGCAGGAGGAGCAGAAGAGGAAGCTGGAGGAGGAGCAGAGGAAGGAGGAAGCACTCTGCCTTAAAGGCCTACAATCAAAGCACTTGGAGTTGGAACAAGCTTTCAGGCGGCAGCAGGAGCAGATCGACTCACTTAGACAGGAAAGGGCGTCTCAGCGGTAGCAGGAGCAGATCGATCCAGCATTGGATAGCACCGTCCCATCTATGCCGAGAAGCAGCGTGGGTTCCACCCCGGCCGATGATGCACTGCTGGTTACATACCCTGTGGATGATATCAAAGATAGGACTACTTGTGAGCTACACATGAAAGTGAAGAACCTATCCATGAAGGTGGCGGACGGCTATGCTTTAACAAATCTCCCTGAAGCAACCTTCCATTGCAATCCGATTCCAGCTGGCTATGCTCGTGTCGGGGTTGATGAAGTGATGTCAGGATATTACGAGCTACTGCTTGACATTCCTGGAGGTGACGAGGAGAGCACACTGGGAGAGGCCATACATCGTATCATTCTATGGAAAAAGGATTGCATCGTCTTTCCAAGGCCACCGACTCCTGCTGCAACAAGTCCGCCACCGCGTCAGCTGACTCTTCCTCCTCCAAGTCCGCCGCCGCGTCAGTCGACTCCTCCTCCTCCAATTCCGGCACCACGTCAGCCGACTCCTCCTCCTCCAAGTCCGGTACCGCGTCAGCCTCCTCCTCCTCCTCCAAGTCCGGCACCGCGTCAGCCGTCTCCTACTCCTCCAAGTCCGGCATCGCGTCAGCCGTCTCCGCCGCCTTAGCGGGCTCTGCCGCCTAAGCAACAGCGGAAGAGAGGCGCCGCAGCTACGGCGGCTAGCGGTACAGCAGGCAAGAAATACAAATATGGTCCAAGCCTCAAGCCTCTTCCGACGTTGCCTTACCACCTGACTGAGGAGGAAACCTCCGCCGAAGTGGCTACCCAATTGAAGGCCCATTTTGGACCGAAACCGCCCCCGCCGCCAAAGGAGAACGTACCTGAGAATGTCATACAACACTTTATTGATAATGCTCAACCGACTGTCAAGCATACAGACTCAGACTATGAGCGCTCTATCAAGAAGTCATATCAGGCACAAAAAAAGGAGTCGAGCTCAAGCTCGAGCCAAGCAGTTGGCAAAAAAAGCGGGAAAACTGTTCCCCAGCTGGGAGAACAGACAGTGCAATCGATCCCCCCGCTCATTGTACAAACACATGTGAGTACCGCCGATCAGCTGTAGGTAATAACCGACGATCATAGAAGGCAAACTAAAGAGGCTGGTCTCACTGTTGAACAACTCCTAGGCATCGAGGAACTCCCCATGTTTAAAGAGGAAGAACTAAGATGGAAATATGTCCGCGGCCAACCTCTGGTCAAGCCTGAGCAGATCCCGCTTCTACCAACGAGAATGAACAATTTGCATAAGTGGTACATGACAGCAGCAGTAAAGACCGATCGAGAGTCCCTCATGGTGAAAGTCAAGGAAGAGCATTACTTCCATGCAAAAGATTTGTGGGTTGAGTATCAAGAGATCTTTCAGTTATTCAATCAAGACACACTCGACAAATCTATCGTCAGTTGCTATTGTCTGTAAGTGATTTTTTTCTGTAATTTAAGTCTCTAGCTAGCTGTGCTCGTTCATTACCTGTAATTATCCTCACTATATATTCTTTTCTGTGGTATTATGCAGAATGAAGATGTATGAAATGAAAACAGCTGGACGCTATGGCATTGGGTTCATTGACCCAAATACCATTAATGAAAAGACATGGTCACTTGAGGCGTGTAAAAAAGACACAGAGAGAAGCTTGCTAGAGTTTTTGAAGCGACTAAATACCCAACCAGAAATACTACTTCCTTACAACTTCGCGTGAGTGTTACTATATCTTGTATTACAAATTCTATTTTTGCTTACTAGATGTTAATAAGTGTAGTTGATGAGTTATGCACATGCCCGCTTAATTATACAAACTTGTGCGCATGCAGTTTCCACTGGATCTTGTTAATCATTGAAGTTGACAAGGGAAAAGTTCAAGTACTGGACTCACTATATAAAGAAGTATCCGAATACGCAAACGTGAGGGGGATGGTCGAGAGGTAATTTCAATCATTATCGCACTATGTCGGCCTCTTGAGTTCATTTCCTGATATCAACTAATTAATAACTCCTTTATTCATTTTCTTTGCCGGCGGGCAGGGCTTGGCAAAAGTTCATCAAAGAGGTTAAAGGTGAATGGAAACAACAGCTGAAATGGGTGCGACCCAAGGTAATTAAGTAGTACTAGCTAGCTACGTCCGTGCATCTCTTTAATTCTAGTTTCAATACCATTATCATGCTTGATTAATTATTATCTGATTGAATTTTATTCTCGTAAAGTGCCTGCGCCAGGCGCCGGGGAATAATTTATGCGCATACTACGTTTGCGAGAACATTCGCATTATGACGTCCGAAAGGACCAGATCTGAAAGACAACTTTGGGTACGTTTGCCAGAACACTATCCACAATTTTTTTATCATGATCTAATATATACACACAACTAATATATTCATCTTGATCTCCTTCTTTAAAGCTGACGCAGATGCGGGACCAACTCCTACCAACGGATCGCGTATGAGCAATTCAAGAGGAAATAGCGGGATTTTTGGTCGACCAGGTCATAGATCCCAAAGGAGAATACCATTACAAGATGTAATGCCTGCATGTAATGATCCGCAAATTGTAGGAAAAATTGTATATACCAAATTGTATATATATATGTGTATGTGAATGGTCGTACGAGAAATTCGATGATATATATATGATCGGTTCTACGAGAAATTCTATTATATATATATATATATATATATATATATATATATATATATATATATATATATATATATATATATATATATATATATATATATATATGCATAACGTGTACAGTATGTAGTAGCGTAAAATATGTTTGAAATGAAAAAGAATTAAATGGAAAAATAAACCATAATTCATAAACCCCTAAACTTTTAGTCCCGGTTGGTGTTACCAACCGGGACTAAAGGTCCCCCTTTTAGTCCCGGTTGGTAACACCAACCGGGACTAAAAGTTTTAGTCCCGGTTGGTGTTACCAACAGGGACTAAAGGCCCTCTATCCCCCGGCGCCGGCTCGTGCCACGTGGTCGGCCTTTAGTCCCGGGCCGTGTTGAACCGGGACTAAAGGGGGGGGGGGGCTTTAGTCCCCACCCTTTAGTGACGGTTGCTGAACCGGCACTAAAGGCCCTTACGAACCGGGACTATAGGCCAGTTTTCTACTAGTGGGTGAAGGACTCTACGTCAATGACGACAACTTCATGATGGCATCTTCAAGGCCTGCATCTTCAAGACGTCAAGACTTCAAGATTTCACGACTCAAGACAAGACTTCAATACACACTACTGGGTGGACTGGTTGTGAGGCACCCTGGAGTACCCAGTGGATGCCTAGTGAGCCGGAGTAGGCCAGTACTCATGAGGAAAGTTCCACCCAGACTCAAAGAGACGGATGAATACTTCATGCCCGGAAGCTTACCTGTGCAACCGCAAGTCATTATGGGCTCTGGCTTGGTTGACCTTAGTTGTGACTCTGGCTGGGACGGTGCTAGCAGATGTAGAACTACGGTAGGATGGATGAGCACCGGACAGTGGTCAGAGGAACTCTTCGGAAGACCATGTTTCGGTCATCTTGTTCTCAAACACCCTGAAGTGCGAAAACGTAAAAAGAGGGATCGAATCTTGTGGGTAAAGTGCACAACACTCTGCAGAGTTAAAACCTAATCGATTAGCCGTGTCCCCGGTTACGAACAATTTGAGCCTCTGGACTTTGATCTATCTCGGAACTCTCAACACTGGACCAATAACTAATTGCGGTCAATTTATGATACTTGTGGGCTATGAGACATCGGTTGGCGGAACCATGTCATAGTAGATAACTCTGTAGTGAAAACTCCTGATTTATTCCTTTGTTGTAGGGAAAATAAAACCAACTTTTATGCAAAAACTCAGACATAGAGCCACAAAGCCATATTGCATATAGAATAGTTTTATCATCTGTTTCTCTTATTTGTGATCTTGCCGGTACATTCAATGTACTGACCTACACGACTGCAACGTATCATGTTGCAGGATTTCTACGATGAGTAAAAGATTACGTTATAGGATTACGTCTACACTCAACCTGCCGATGGCGTTGATGGGACTCCACACCCATTTGTTTGTTTCCGCTGAGACTTATGAGGTATATATCAGTTTTACATTATGTATACATGTGATTGCACTTTGATATATACATTGATGTACTGTGTGTGCCAGCATACTGATCCAGGGATGGCACAGATACACATAAACTTGGATCGTCTGAGGTCGGGTCGCTACATGCCCGTAGCCGAGCGCCACCATGCAGCCCAGCTAAACAAATCGCGGTCCAGCATCTTTTTTAATCCCTGCAACTAAGGAACGTCAGATCGGACTAAATCGAGGGCGGGGCGTACATGGGATAGACCGGTGGAGCGGCGCAGCGACCTCTCGGAGCACTCTGTGACCCGCGCGGAGCGGCGGTGTGGCATCACCTCGACCAGGGACGGGTGGGCGCCGGCGGCCTGTGTGGACGCTAGCTTCTCTTCGCTCATGGCATCTGTGTCTCAGGTGGAACGGCCAGGGTGTGGACGCTAACCCGGATGTGGAGATGCACACGGTCACGGTCACGGTAAGGCGGTGGAGCGGCCACCAGAGGCTTCGAGAGAGAAAGAGAAAATCATGGAAACGTGGACATGCCAAATTAAGCGGCAGCATACCCACGTAAGCACTAATAAACGTGTCAAGAGAATCACTTGCCACCCAATACACAGATCCATACACACACAAAAATTGCGAAAGCTGCAATCGAGAGAATTCACGAAGAATAGTTGCATGCAGGTGGTCACATCAAGTGCCATATCCACCTCCACATGCATGCACATGCACCGTCCCGCAAACAGCAGGTTTGACCCGCAATAGTGGAAAGTTGCAACTGGCCCACACGCCCCCAAAATCGCTAACCGCACAAGAAAGTCGCTACACACGTTAACAAAATTTTCATCGGGAGTCTACAGCCACCAGGTAATTCTACACGCCACGGTACCAATTAAATACACGTGTCGGCACCCTCTAGGCCACCAGGTCGCAGTCAAACAAATGGGTAAACGAGAGGGCAAAATCTTGACTGGAAATAGGGGCTTTGGTATATGAAAGTCACTTCTTACTTTTCACATAAAAATTGTAAAATAAAACATATGGATATGGAAGAGTCAATCTTGCACGGAAAGCTAGTCTCCGCCGGACTAGTGTGTTTCGTCATGTCTGTCCGCACTACGCCCGCTGCGGCTGGCCGGGTGCTGTTTTTGCCATCTCTTTCTGCCTTTAACTGTTGTGGCCTGGCCGGATGCAGTGTTTTGCCAGCTCTTCCGACCTTTCACCCCTGCGGCCTGGCCGACTGGCATGTATGTTGCATGTGCTCGTTGATCGCACTTTTTCATGGCTCGTTGATCGTCTGGTCAGTTCACCTAGTTTTTTTCTGCTCATGTGATTGGTCAGTTCACCTAGTTTTCTTCTGCTCATGTGATTCTGGGCGGGGATCTCCAGTTTCGATGGTTGAGGTCATTGTCGTGGTAGGTGCGGACGGGTTTTCTATCAACCAGGCTGGAGTATAAAAAAATGGCAACGATTATTGTTGTCTGTCATTAATAAATACAAGGCAAGCACAAACTCGATACAAACATATTCACTTGCGAAAAATTCACGAAAAACATCCTTCAAATAGCTCTTTCTTCACTAGTAGAAAATAGGGTTTTGGTTCTGGCCAGATCAGAGCAATAGTTCCGGTCATGTTACGAACCGGGACTAATGTGAGTATCAGTCCTGGTTCGAGCGGCTAGGACGCCGGCCGGGCCTGGCATGTCCTTTAGTCCCGGTTGGTGTCTGGAACCGGGACTAAAGGTTAGTCGTCAGTCCCGGTTCTAGACACCAACCGGGGCTAAAAAGATGCATATATATATCCTCGCCCCTGCCCGCCCTCTCTGTTTTTTGACGGAGGTGTGTGTGCTACTCTATTCTCACTTCTTATGCACATGAGGTGTTCGATGAAATGTCCGAGCCACACTTAAGCTTTCTCCTCTGTTCTTCCTCGAAGCTCGACCTCCAAGCTCTACTTTCCCCAAGATTTGTTTAGATTTGGCGGTGCACCAACTATCCAAGTGTTCTAAAAGGTTAGCAACTTCATCCTTTCATCTTTCACTGCTAGTTTATCTCATTTCATATGCTCTAGAAGTAGAGTGGTTTGTGGGTTTTAGTGAAGGAGTGTATGTGGGAGTTTATTTGATTTAGATGCACAATTTGAGCTCAAATTAACTTCTTAGTTTGCACATGTGTAGGGTGCCGTCCCGTCCCCGTCCCCGTCCTCACCGCCGTCGATCGCCCGTGCCAATCTCGTCGCCGGCACCACCGTGGTGAGCCTCTTGTTCTTATCTTTTTTTTTAAAGAATAAATTCTTACTTGTATGATTTAGATAGCTATTTGTATAATTTTCTTACTTGTATTATTGTTTGTTATTATATAGTGCCATGGTTTTGGTATCCGCCCCCGTCGGCTCTCGTCCGGTCTATGATTCGGATGTGGTATATTATCTTTTATAGAGTTATTTACCTAAAACCACCACACTTGGGGCTAGGGTAACAACTTGGTACCACATTGAAGGCAGGGCACAAAAAACCACCGGAAATGCGCCTAATGCGTAACGCGGAGCACTGATAGTCGGATAACCTCGCGAAAACAGCGAACCTGACCGGTTGGGCCCACCTGTAAGGCTGACGTGGCGAAGACCAAAAACTTTGACTGACTGATGTGGCAAATGAGACGCGGGCCTCACCTGTCAATGACTAGACGGTCATCTTCTTCACAACATTTTTTCTATGGGGCATTCCATCGAGCACCTTCAGTGCGTTCTTCCTCTGGTCGCTGAAGAAGGTACATCACGCCATGGGCAAGCCGGAGCAGTGACCAGAGGAACGACGGGCCGGACGCCTCCATCCCGGCTGCTAGCTCGTGCAGCTCTTCCTATCCTCCCTCCAAGGCGGTGACCACCTGGCCGAAGCTAGCATACGCAACGGCGCAGACAAGGTGCTGGTTGAGCCAAGCTTTGGCCGTGCGGGGAAGGGGCGAGGGGCTCACCTTGAGCACGTAAGCGTGCTAGGACGCGACGAGGTGGACTGTAGCGGCGTCCTCATCGGCGGCAGCGGAGGATAGAGCATGGCGAGGCGGGGAAGACGGCTCGGGGATGTGCTGCTTGTCGACGTTGGGGGCGGAGGCATCAGGAGGACATGTCGAAGCCCAGGGACAAGATGCGAGGTGTAGAGGTTTGCCGGAGCAGGAGATCGAGGCGCGAAGGTGTGTGGTCGGAGGTGGAGAAGATGACCATAGTGCGGCCGATTCTGGACGTCCTGGTCCAATTACTCCGGTAGGATTGCTCAGGGAGGCATTCCGGAGCTCCCAGACAAGGTAGGGGAGCTCAAGGTGGTCTCTGGCCACGCGAATGATGGCCGACGGCGACCGTGGATGGGGGAGAAGTTGCTCCTGGTGGACGCGACGGAGCTAGGTGGCTGCTACGTGGTCTGGGACCCCTCCACGACCAGCGCTTAAGGAGGAGGCGAGCAGGGAAGGGAGGGAGGCGAGTAGGGAAAGGGAGCACACATGGCCGGCGGTAGCAAGCTGTGCACGAGCCTGTCAGGTTCGCTGTTTTCGCGAGGTTATCCGACTATCAGTGCTCCGCGTTACGCATTAGGCGCATTTTCGGTGGTTTTTTGTGCCCTGCGTTCAATGTGGTACCAAGTTGTTACCCTAGCCAAAAGTGTGGTGGTTTTGGGTAAATAACTCTCTTTTATAACTATTTGTTTCATTTAGTGTTTATGACAATTATGCCAACCAACTTGACATAGATGTTTTTATCTAGGAGGTATGTGAACCAGAAATTCCAACCGACCCTCTTGTCGAGAGGTTAAATTTAGTTGAAAAAGAAAACAATTATTTGAAAGAAAATTTGAAAAGAATTGAAGAAGAGAAGATGAAATTGGAGTTGCATGTTGCCGATGTCGTCGATCTACACAAGATCCAGATGGATGCAATGCGCTTGAAGATTACAAAGATTAGAAAATATGTCATTGATAAAGAGGCTTGGTATCATTATGCTGTTAGATCAATTGTTACCTTAGTTGCGATTTTGATCGCATTTGTTGTTGCATTTAAATGTTTTACATAGTTGTATGTTGTTTTATGAGAACTATGTATGAACTTTATGTATTTATTTTTGCAGTAATAACATTTGATCACTACTGTACTTTGATTTTAATGTGATGATGAACTTGTATTAATCTGATCATTTCTCTATTCATGATGTTCTGTAATGGTTTTTGATATACTTAATTATATAATGCAGATGAACCGGCAATGGATGTATGGTGACCGACGCACTTCCGAGTACATTACGGGCCTGCATAATTTTATCAATGTGGCTAAGGCAAACAAGCATAATGGTTTTATGTACTGTCCATGTGTTGTCTGTGAGAATACGAAGGATTACTCTTCCTCGAAAACCCTTCACTTCCACCTGCTTGAGAAGGGTTTCATGGCCCACTATAATTGTTGGACCAAGCACGGAGAAAGAGGGGTTATGATGGAAGACAATGAAGAAGAAGAGGATAATGACAACTATCCTATGTTCCTTGAATACGGTGATACTGCAACGGGGGAAGCTGAAGATCAAGAGGCACCAGATGTGCCTGCTGATGATCTTCGCCGGGTCATTGTTGATGCACAGAGAGAATGCGAAAGTGAAAGGGGGAAGTTGAAGTTCGATCGCATGTTAGAGGATCACAAAAAATGGTTGTACCCAAATTGCGAAGATGGCAACACAAAGCTCGGTACCACACTGGAATTGCTGCAATGGAAGGCAGAGAATGGTTTATCCGACAAGGGATTTGGGAAGCTACTGAAAATAGTGAAGAAGAAGCTTCCAAAGGATAACGAATTGCCTGACAGTACGTACGAAGCAAAGAAGGTTCTCTGCCCTCTAGGATTAGAGGTGCAGAAGATACATGCATGCCCTAATGACTGCATCCACTACCGCGGTGAGGAGTACGAGAATTTGAATGCATGCCCGGTATGCGGTGCATTGCGGTATAAGATCAGACGAGATGACCCTGGTGATGTTGAGGGCGTGCGCCCCAGGAAGAGGGTTCCTGCCAAGGTGATGTGGTATGCTCCTATAATACCACGGTTGAAACGTCTGTTCAGAAACAAAGAGCATGCCAAGTTGTTACGATGGCACAAAGAAGACCGTAAGAAAGACGGGATGTTGAGAGTACCCGCTGATGGGTCGCAGTGGAGCAAAATCGAGAGAAAGTGGCCGGAGTTTACAGGTGACGCAAGGAACTTATGGTTTGGTATAAGTGCAGATGGCATTAATCCTTTTGGGGAGCAGAGCAGCAATCATAGCACCTGGCCTGTGACTCTATGTATCTATAACCTTCCTCCTTGGTTGTGCACGAAGCGGAAGTTCATTATGATGCCAGTGCTCATCCAAGGCCCTAAGCAACCCGGAAACGACATTGATGTGTACCTAAGGCCATTAGTTGAAGAACTTTTACAGTTGTGGAATATAAAAGGTGTTCGTGTGTGGGATGAGCACAAACAGGAGGAATTTGACCTACGAGCGTTGCTGTTTGTAACCATCAATGATTGGCCTGCTCTTAGTAACCTTTCAGGACAGTCAAACAAGGGATACAACGCATGCACGCACTATTTAGATGAGACTGGAAGTATATATTTGGACAAATGTAAGAAGAGTGTGTACGTGGGACATCGTCGATTTCTTCCGACCAAGCATGCCTTAAGAAAGAAAGGCAAGCATTTCAAAGGTGAGGCAGATCACCGGAAGAAGCCTGTCCCCCGTACTGGTGATGATATATTTGATATGGTCGAGGATTTAAAAGCAATCTTTGGAAAGGGTCCTGGCAGACAATCTGTTCCGAATGACGCTGACAGACACACACCCATGTGGAAGAAGAAATCTATATTTTGGGACCTACCCTATTGGAAAGTCCTAGAGGTCCGCTCTGCAATCGACGTGATGCACGTGACGAAGAATCTTTGCGTGAACCTGCTAGGCTTCTTGGGCGTGTATGGGAAAACAAAAGATACACCGGAGGCACGGGAGGACCAGCAACGTATGAACAAAAAAGACGGCATGCATCCAAAGCAATATCAAGGTCCTGCCAGCTACGCTCTTACCAAAACAGATAAGGAAATGTTTTTTGAATGCCTTCTCAGTATCAAGGTCCCGTCTGGCTTCTCGTCAAATATAAAGGGAATAATAAATATGGCAGAGAAAAAATTCCAGAACCTAAAGTCTCATGACTGCCACGTGATTATGACACAATTGCTTCCGGTTGCATTGAGGGGGCTTCTACCAGAAAATGTTCGATTAGCCATTGTGAAGCTATGTGCATTCCTCAATGCAATTTCTCAGAAGGTAATCGATCTAGAAATCCTACCAAGGTTACAGAATGATTTGGTCCAATGTCTTGTCAGTTTCGAGTTGGTGTTCCCACCATCCTTCTTCAATATTATGACGCACGTCCTAGTTCACCTAGTCGACGAGATTGCAATTCTGGGTCCTGTATTTCTATACAATATGTTCCCCTTTGAGAGGTTCATGGGAGTCTTAATGAAATATGTTCATAACCGTGCTAGGCCAGAAGGAAGCATCTCCAAGGGCCACGAAATAGAGGAGGTCATTGAGTTTTGTGTTGACTTTATTCCTGACCTTAAGCCGATTGGTGTTCCTGAATCGCGGCATGAGGGGAGACTGGGTGGAAAAGGCACGCTAGGACCGAAAGCAATAATATGTAGGGACGGGCATTCTTGGGCGCAAGCACACTACACAGTTCTACGAAATTCTACCTTGGTGGCCCCGTATATCAATGAACACAAGAATATTTTACGCTGCAAACACCCGGAGCAGTCTGACGACTGGATTACATGTGAACACATGGGGACTTTTGGTGGTTGGTTGCAAACACATCTCATGGGTAACACCGCCGTTGGAGATGAGTTGTACTTGTTGGCCAGGACACCATCTTCGACTATATTGACTTTCCAAGGGTACGAGATAAATGGAAATACATTTTACACGATCGCCCAAGATAAAAAGAGCACCAACCAAAATAGTGGTGTCCGCTTTGATGCAGCAAACACCAATAGGGCAAAGGAGACATATTATGGTTACATAGAGGAGATATGGGAACTTGACTATGGACGTGATTTTAAGGTCCCTTTGTTTCGGTGCAAATGGGTCAATCTGACAGGAGGCGGGGTACAGGTAGACCCGCAGTACGGAATGACAACAGTGGATCTCAACAATCTTGGGTACACAGACGAACCATTCGTCCTAGCCAGTGATGTGGCACAGGTTTTCTATGTGAAGGACATGTCTACCAAACCGAGAAAAATAAAAGATAAGGAAGCAAATACATCATACGATGAGCCGAAGCGCCACATAGTTCTTTCAGGGAAAAGAAACATTGTGGGAGTGGAGGACAAGACAGACATGTCAGAAGATTATGAAAAGTTTCATGAAATTTCTCCCTTCAAAGTGAAGACTGACCCAAGCATCCTGTTAAATGATGAAGATTATCCATGGTTACGGCGCAATAAGCAAGGGACACACGCGAATAAATAGTTTTGTACCCCAAAAGATCCCACTCTGGGATGTGACCGGCTTCACCGCCATCACTTTCTCCCTACTGTGAGTTTCCGGACTTATAGCTGGAAAGTGCCACTTCGGACAAACCGGAGGGAATCTTTATAAGAGCTAGCTAGGGCATTTTGGCATTTGAAACATGATTTTATAATAATTATTTATTAAGTTATGAAATTTCAATTATTCATATCCTTTAAGTATTTTAATTATACAGAGAAGTTAATCAATGCAAATATTTAGACCATTTTAGCAGGTGTACCAAGTTTGAGCTCATTTGGACATGTTTAGCAATGTTAAGTTGCTCAAATTAGAAAATGGACAGAGATGGTTTCGAGGGAATTTGATGATGTTATCTTGTTCTCCAAGCCATGAGACTTGGCAACATCATCAAATATGGCATTTGTGACATGCTAGAATTTTAGTTATGATCAACTAAAACAAAACTATAATATTCTTCAATAGCAAAAATAATCAACTAAAAAGCTTTTATAAAACTCTAGTTATGATCAAAATAATATTAACTTAAAACTATATAAAATTTATGCAACTAAAATTTTCATAAAGTATTTTTGTTAAAAACTTTAATAGCAAAAAGAATTAAATGAAAACTAGGTATGTATGCTACTGTTTTTGAATCTATTTAAAAGAAAACTAAAACTAAAATATCCTAAAAAGGTCTAAAACCAAAAACAGATTTAGTCCCGGTTGGTGGCCTCCCTTTAGTCTCGGTCCATGCCTTGGTCATTGGCTTACAAACCATGAACCTTCCACCAAGTAGCTCAAATTTGTGAAGAGCTTTTTGAATCATTTACTGTATGTCAAGTTTCATAATTTTCACTCAACCAGCAACTTATTAGGGGATGCTCATGTGGCGTAGTCTCTCACCATGTAAGCTTGTACAACATTGGTAAAGTATTATAGTGGCTCACTGAAACTCAGGGACATACCTCCAACTTTACCTTAAGGGGACAGTGTAAATTTTGGGGTGATTTGGAGATGCTCCAAAAATAAACAGCTGCCATATGCAAAATAAAATAAAATAGCCCACCTACTAACACAAGATTTTCACTCTGCACGGCCTGCATACGACTAGAAACCCAACATATGGGCCAGGATGCAGGCCCATACAGCATGAATACCTCATGCTAGTAGGCCCCACAGGGCAGAGAGGTGACCGGATCGGCGCGTTGCTGTCTGGGTGAGAGAGGCTCATGCCTGCTCTCTCTCGCCCGCGTATATAAGCAGGTGCGGGCACCCCTCGCTTGGCAAGGTGGGACTAAACTCCCACCGCCCGTCAGCTCTGCGGCTCTGCCAGGTTTGTCCCGGTTGGTGCCACCAACCGGGACTAAAGGCCTCCCTTTAGTCCCGGTCCGTGCCACCAACCGGGACTAAAGGCCTGGGTTTCGCGCCCTTTGGGCTGCTGAAATTTAGCTTTAGTCCCGGTTGGTGCCTCCAACCGGGACTAAAGGTACGCCTTTAGTCCCGGTTGGAAAGCTCAAGGTATTTAACCCAATCCTCTACATTCCCCTCTCTCCATTCTTCCCTGATTCCCCACTCTTCTCTCGCCATCGCTGTCGTTGTCGTCGCGTCGCCGCCACTGTCGACCTCGTGCCACCGCTCCTCCTCGTCCACGCCCCTGCCAAGGCCACCGGAGAAGATCCGGGCCCCTCCGCCGCCCGGGCCATCGTCATCGCGGTGCTCCTCCTCCTCGTCCATCGACCTCATCGCCGCCTTCTCCGAGCCCGCCGTCGTCACCGCCCCGTAAGCCACTCCTCTCCCCTCCCCTCTTCCCTCCTCTCCCCTCCCATCTTCTCTCTCTCTCTCTCTGCTCTCTCTCTCTCTCTCATATGAACCCTAGGATTTCTAGTATGACAGAATTATAATTTTGAACTCATATATATGAACCCTAGGATTTTGATGTATATGAACCCTAGAATTAAAATTTGGAGTGTATGAACCCTAGGATTTCCTGTACTGTTCATAGTAATTTTTGCTTGAGAATTTCATGTGCTTATAGATAAATAAAGTAGTTGTATTGGATCAGAGATGTGCATTGGACACTTTAATTTAGGTAACAGAGATATGCATTGGACACTTTAATTTAACTGAATTTTTTGACAGATTTAGGTTACTGAATTTTTTGACAGATTTAGTTTACTGAGTTTTTTGATAGAATTAGTTTGCTGAATTTTTTGTCAGTTTCAGTAGTTTGTTGCATTTTAAATGGTTTGACAAATGAAGGAGTTTGGAGATTTGTGCATAACAGAAATTACTTCATTCATATAGCATGATGATGTGCTGAAGATACTAAGTAAAAATACTTAATTTGAATAAAAAAGAAAAGTAAATTAGGGCTAATTTTGTTAAATTTCTAAGTAAAACCTTTAGAAACCTCCTTTTGCTTCTGAACATACTAAGTAAAAATGCTGAATTTGAATTTGTTAAATTAGGGCTGAATTTGTTAAATTATTCAGTACATGAACAATGGAGTATTAAACTGAATTTGGCTAAAAATTCAAATGTTAACTGTTAATGTGCTGAAGATTCAATATGATGAACCCTACTTTAGATCAATGAAGAAAATGAACCTCCTTTTGCTTCTGAACATACTAAGTAAAAATACTAAGTCTTGTTAGTGCTGAAGATTCTGAAGATGATGATTGATGATGGATAGAAAAATACTATCCCCTCCTCCTCCTATCCCCCCTGCTGGCCGACGCCGACGCCGACCCCGACGCTGCCCGCGCTCTGCTGGCCGACGCCGCGCTGTTTTTTTATATAAAAAAATCAGATTATGTTCATTGATATTACTTTGTGCAATTTTGTGCAATTTTTAGATTATGTTCATTGAACAATTACTAAATTATCAAGAAATAGCTCATTGATATTACTTTGTGCAATTTTGAAATAATCTAGAAAAAAGGTTTGCATAGGTCATTATCAAAGTTAGAGGAATTTGCAAATTCCGAACCTAAAGAAATTATTACAAAATTTTCATTTGTGATATTTTTGGTCCGAGCGTATGTAATGAATTGTGATTTTTTTATATAAATTTCATCTTGTGTATTCATCTTTTATTCATCTTGTGTATAAATCTTGTATTCATCTTGTGTATAAATCTACGCACCACAGACATGATAACATAGGTACAAATATCGTCGTAACTTCGACTTGAGGGGGAGGGGTCGTTAAAACATAACCCCGATAACTTCGGTATAACTTCGGTGGAATCTTTGCTGATGTCAGCATTTTTGTGTTAAACATTTCGCCGGTGAAGAGTCCTGACCGTTTCGTTCCGGTAGAACCATAACTCCGACCAAGACGTTCTTTATATGCATTTGTTTCGGTATAACTTCGACATGAGGGGGGGGGTCGTTAAAACATAACCCCGATAACTTCGGTATAACTTCGACATGAGGAGGGTTGTTAAAACATAAAAGATGATGAAGCTTATTTTGTAATTTGAGATGTTGTGAAAAGCTATATGATATGTGATGGTATAAATTTTTAAATCGGTACAATTTACAGATTTGTGGTGTTGCATCTCCGAGGAGTGTTTATCGACGTCGGAGATGTTGGTCCCCGATCTTCCATCCGCTGATCAACTACTTCCTCTACAGCCGAGGGTGAGCTACGAATCCCCCTTCACCTCCTCTTTTTTTTGTCACTAGATTTCAAAAATGTGAATCGTGTATTTGATAGGTGTATAAAAAATATAGACATGTGATGAGAGAAAAAAAGAAAAATATAGAAATCATGTATTTGTTTTCATAGGAATTTGTTCTCGGCGACGATGCCCGGCCCGCATCCTCGTCATCGACTCGGCGGCGACAACCAGTTTGAGAGGCGCCATGTCCGGGACTGGGCTCCGCCGGGCTGGCACTGGGAGGTGCTACTTTCTGGGGCACGCAGCTTGGTAAGGAATCGGGGTCTCATCGTCGACCCGGAGCTTCTTTGGTGGCGGTCGCGTGGGCCACGATCGGTTCAGAGGGAGCCGGCCCCCGAGAGGGTGGTATGTCGCCGTGTCAGGGAGGAGGACGAGCACGTCCGTCGCTACATGGTTGCGTTGGACGACAGCTTCTCCAATACCTGGAAGTTTCTTCAGGGATGTCACCCGAGCTATGATCCTGTGATGGTTCCTTCTCTTTGGGTGTTCACCGCCCGCGGCTCAGGAACCGGGAGTCGACGTCCAGTTTGATTGGGCGAGATGTTTAGTGATATTATGAGATATTATTGTTGCATTAACTGGATTATTCGAGATGTATTAGTGATATTATATGATAATATTATTGCATTAACTGGATTATTCGAGATGTATTAGTGATGGAGGAGTCCCCGACGATCGCCGGAGGAGTCCCTGACGATCGCCGGAGGGTTACCTAACATGCAACTGATAAAACTTGTCATCATAATGTTACTGTTTTGCATTCCCAAATTTCATTAAGTCTGAAAAACAGCTTATCTCTCATGGTTGTATATTGCCATGTTGTAATATTTGCAGAAACTATGGAACACGACAGAGACTTAGAACAAGAAGAGATGTTGGGGGATATAATCCACGACGGAGGTGATGATATCACCTCACAGTTTCTCAACGACTCCGATGGTGAGGGAAGAGAGGATGACGGCTCCGGTGATCGAATGGAGGGAGAAGATGACGGCTCCGGCAGTGTTGGAGCCTTAACTGTTGCAAAGTCCGGCGAGGTATATTAATTAAGCATGCTGACTAGATGCATTAATTGATTTGTATGTACATATATTAACGCTTCTTTCTTCTTTTAGCCCTCCGGATCGAGCCAACCTTCTGTAAAGAGACGAGGCCCGAAGAAAAGGTTGGGCGAGAATGAAAGGTTCACGATCGAAGAAATCGCTGCAGATGGCAAACCGACTGCTCCCAAGCGGACCGCAGACCGATTTATAAGTCAGTGTGGAGTTGTTGTTAGGGACAGCATCCCGATAAGCATTCAAGAATGGAATAAGCCAAAGGCGGACGATGGAGTTTCTTATGTCGACGATAGATCCAAAGATGAGCTTTGGAATACGCTCATGACAAATTTCAGCCTACCGCCAGAGGTGGATCCAAATAGCAATGTTGTAGAGCGAAAATTCAAGGCGTGGGCTCTTAAGAAGATGGCTGAACAATTCAAGAATGGGAAGAAAAGATTGCACGAAAAGTTTGTCCTGAAAGAGAAAACTCCAACATTCACCGGTCAATATGAGAAGATGAAAGATCACTGGCCCGCATTTGTGGCGTACAAGACATCAGAGAAAGGTAAGAAAAGGTCACTGATAAATAAGCAAAATGCTGCAAAGAAGGAATATCACCATGTTACGGGGTCAGGTGGCTACAAGGTTGCCCGGCCTATGTGGGACAAAGCTGAGAACGACCTGCTTGATAAAGGGATCCATCCAGAGACATTGAACTGGCCCGAACGGGCAAGGACTTGGTTCTTCGGGCATGGGGAAACTTTGCACCCAGAAATAGGGAAGTGTGTTTATACGAAAGCTCAACTAGCAACACCCGTCAAAAACATTCAGGATGCAATCCAGGCCGTGCAGGAAGGGAAGTTCCATCCCGACAGAGAGAAGGACGAGCTGTCACGCGCCCTCGGGAATCCTGAACACCCTGGACGAACACGAGGCACATCAGGCTCCGTTCCTGTGGAAGGTTGGGTTTCCCGACAGCAGAGACACTTATAGAAGCCGAGGGAGAAAGAAGACAGAGGATGCAGACCGGCTGCAGAAGGTAGAAGAAAGATTAGCGTTGCAGGAGAAGCAAATAGAGGCACTTAACAGCCAGCGAGCTACCGGCCCATCATCTCAGCGGCACGAAGATCCTTCATTCGATACTTCCCACGGAGCTACCCCACCATCTCAGCGGAAAAGCAGCATGGCTTCCTCTTTGCTCATTTGGCCGCCCATAGATGATATCATGGCTCCTGATCGCTACCCCGTGGATGATATCACGGAGAGGGAACATTGTGATCTACATGCGAAATGCATGAACATAACCTTGAAGGTGGCGGTCGGCTATGCCTTAACTCGTGTACCAGATGGAACTTACCATTGCTCTCCGATTCCAGATGGCTATGCTGTTGTCGGGGTGGATGAAGTTACCAACGGATTTGAGCAGCTGGAACTTGAGTACCCTACAGGTGAAGGGGAAACTCATCTGGGAGATGCCATAAGGACTACCATTCTATGGAGAAAGGAACACATCGTGCTTCCATACTAGACGCCGCGTCAGCAGACTCAGCCGGAGGAGGCCCCTCAGCAAACTCCTCACAGTCCAGCTCTATCTCCGCTGCCTCAGCCGTCTCCGCTGTCTCAGCCGTCTCCGCCGCGTCAGCACACTCCGTCGCCTCAGCTATCTCCACCGCGTCAGCGGACTCCGCCGGAGGAGGCCCCTCAGCAGAATCCGCCGCGTCAGCTGACTCTGCCTCCTCCGCTGCCTCAACAAAGGCGGAAGAGATCCGCCGCCGCTCCGGCAGCTAGTAGTACAACAACGAAGAAATCTAGAGCAGGTAGTGTCAATAAGGCTTCTGCCAAGTTACCATACGACATGACTGAGGAGGAAACCAAGGAGGTCGTGGCTGCCGACATGAAACGCCAGCTTGCACCGACCCGTCCAGATCCAACGGAGAAAATAGATCCGGTAAAAGCGAGGCACTTGCTGGAAAACCTTACAAAACCACCACTGCCTCCGCTGCTATCAAACTATGACCGCTCTATTGTAAAGTCATATAGAGATCCACATCAGCGGTCGGGAAGTAGCAGTAGTGCAAGGGGGAAAACAATTCCCCAGCTCGGCGAACAAAAAAACCAATCGTGCCCCCCGCTCAAGGTGTTTACCGATATCGCTAATGATCCGGGGGTAGCGGCCGCTGATCCTGGTTTCACTCTTGGTGATTACTTAGGCGATGAGGTACAGTTCGAAATGGCTGAGTTAGCCTTTAAATTCGAGCACGGTAAGCCTCTCGTCAGACCTGAGGAGCTCCCGCATCTACCAACGATGATGCGAAGATTGCATGACTGGTACTTGGAAGCCTCAAAGCAAGGGAGCAACTATATCATTGCGGGAATTAAAGATGAGCATTACTTCAATGGAGACGAGGTGATTTCATTGAATTTGAAGAATTATTTCAATTCTACAATCAAGACGCCATCGACAAATCTATCGTCAGTTGCTATTGTTTGTAAGTATCATTTCTGTAATTAAGTCTCTAGCTCAGCTCGTTCATTGCTTGTATAATTATCCTCACTATATATATTATGCAGAAAGAAGATCCTCGAATGCAAAACAGGACGAATCTATGACATTGGGTTCATTAACCCAAATACTCATGAAGGTACGGTAAAATGGAACCCCAAGGATATAGAGAAGATCTTGCTAAGGGCGTTAATTAAACAACAAACCAAAAGGGAAATACTATTTCCTTACAACTTCTAGTGAGTGTTATACTGTCTTGTACACATCATTCTGTTTCGCTTACTCGATGTTAAGTGTAATTGATGAGCTATGCGTGCGCAGGTTCCACTTTATTCTGCTAGACATTCAGTTTGACGCAGGAAAAGTACTTGTCATGGACTCGCTACGTAAAGACCCTAAGATGTGGGCAGACCTGCGTGATATGCTCCAGAGGTAATTTCAATCATTATCGCACTATATTGGCAACTATCGTTCATTTCCTGATATCAAGTAATTAATAACTCATTTATTCATTTTCTTTGTCGGGCAGGGTTTGGAAAGAGTTCACCAAGCAGGTTAGGGGTGAATGGAGAGAGGAGCTGCGATTTGAACAACTCAGTGTAAGTAGTACTAGCTAGGTCCGCGCATCTCTTTGATTCTAGTTTCAATACCACTATCATGCTTGATTATTATTTTGATTTAACTCTATTCTCGTAAAGTGCTCGAGGCAGGGATCCGGGAATAAGTTAGGTGGATACTACGTTTGCGAGTTCATTCGCCAGACGACCTCTGAGACGGGCAGATTTTTTGAAAAACTTGAAGTACGTAAACAATATTCACAAATTTATTTCATTACCATCAATTGTGTTGAGTTTCATTCATATATATATATATATATATATATATATATATATATATATATATATATATATATATATATTGACCCCCTTCTTTAAATTAGATCGAACGGAAGCGGGACGAACTCGTACCAAAGGCTCGCATACGAGCAATTCAAGAGGAATTAGCGGGATTCTTCTTTCAAGAGATCATAGCTAAAACCGGAGTATACCATCGAGAATTGGAAGTGAATGTTGGTAATTAGATATTAGGGATCGTAAGAGATGTTACATTGTATATATGCATGAACGTGTACTATACGTAGTAGCGTCGAATAGATATACGAAAACTTGTTGTTCGACCAAGCACGGAGAAAGAGAGGTCACTTCTCTCTATATTCATGACGATCTGTGTAATGGTTCCTTCATTGCTATATGTAGTAGCTAGCGTCGAGTTGAATGGAAAACGTAAAATAAAAACGAAAACCCTAAATGTAAAAGAATTGAATGGTAAACACAAAAAAGGGGGGGAAACACAATATGAAACCCCTAAACCCTCCAAAACCCTAAACCCCTCATTTAAAAAAAACCAGCGCTTGGCAGGTGCTGACGCGTGGCTGCCTTTTAGTCCCGGTCGGTGTTACAAACCGGGACTAAAGGTCCTCTTGCCTGGGCGCCCCACAGCGGCCACGTGGAGCTCCTTTAGTCCCGACTCGTAACACAACCGGGACTAAAAGTAGGGGCCTTTTGTCCCGATTGCTTAGTCCCGATTGCAGAACCGGGACTGAAGGCCCTTAGGAACCGGGACTAATGCCCTGTTTTCTACTAGTGCTTGATGCATGATGAAGAAATTTTTAATACCCAACGAACATATTTTATTTACATAAACATTTACACTTTTTTGAATACACGCTGATTTTTTGTAAATATAGTTTAAACATTATTTTAGTACAGAATGAAAAGAATTAATACATAACGAACATTAATTAATATACATTAATTTTCTATAGACATATTTACCATTCATAAATACGTGAAGGATATTTTTCAAATAATGTTGAACATATCAATGATGACCATTTCTTAAATACATGTCTAAATTTTTTTAAATACTCTTTGAATTTTATTTACATACAATGCATATTTTCAAGTTACACGGTAAACATTTTTATATAATTAGTAAATTTAAAATATACTTCTAGATATAGAAATTAACAAAGAGATAAAAGTGTTAAAAACAAAAGATGAAAATAAAACCCATTTTAAAAATAAAATTCGTTTTCTTTCAAATTAGTTAAATCTATAATTACTAAGATATATATAATATAATATATATATTATATGGAAAAATACATGCTATCACCCGGGGTAGTTACCCTCATGTCTCATATACTACCATGTGATAGTATATATACTAGTTTATCATTCTAAGTATGTTCATATCCTATATTTAAGATATTTCAAAGTAAGCTATACAAAAAATTGCATGCGAGTCCATAGTTTTCTGTATATTTTTAAAATACCTTCATATTTGTATGTATAAAACAATATACTAAAAAAATAGTACACACTACATATTTTTTGCATGGTAGTACATACAACCTAAAAAGTAGTATATGTACTACCCAAATATTTTTATTTACTACATACTACACGTACGTATTCTCGGTTTTGACAAAAACTACATACAAAATACAAAACTAATGTGAGTGTAACTACCACTGGGTGGTAGAAAACATTTGTCCATAATATTATTATTATTATAAATAAAAGTACTATGCTTTTCTTTGATTTTGTAATCCGTTCACCCCCAACTTTTGATTTCTATCTCCTATTGAAGATATGCGAGATGGTACTAGTTTGGTAATCAATTCGCAGTCTAAAAAATAAAAATTACCCACCTCACATGGGCCGAGCTGGCTTGGTCGGCACATTTTTTTTCTTTGAAATTTTTGTCCATCCTTGACTTCGATCGCACGTATCAAAAACAATTATGACTGTATGGTATATTGAACTTGCGAACTATTCCTCCGTCCAGAATTACTTGTCGGTCAAACGGATGTATCTAGACGTATTTTAATGCTAGATACATCCGTTTGAGTGACAAGTAATTCCGAATGGAGGGAGTAGTACCTTGCAACATCTAATGGCATAGCCAACCGACCTAGCTTGTGTTTTGTTTTAGATAACCGAGTTTGTTTTCAACTAGCAAAAGGGCCCGTGCATTGCAACGGGAGAAAAAAAAATCTCCGATGGCATTGACCACATTTTGTACACATCTCATCGCATGATTTTGAAAATTTGTTCACAAATGCAAGAAAATGTTCCCTTTTTAAATTTATTCACAAATTGAAGCAATGTTCACATTTTCAAAAAAATACCATTGTTGTCAAACAACTTGGTAGTTCAAAGAATTGTTCTGAATTTCAAGAAACGTTTTTTTAAAACACACTATAATATTCCGATCTACCCCGGCAATTAATTCTTCAAAATTCACGCGGGTATATAGAGTCACAAAGACCCAGAAGAATTACTGTTTAACTACATATCTTCGATCATTCGTGAACATTTTTACAAATTTGGTACATTATTAAAAATTGTGAACATTTTTATTATTTGCAAACATTTTTTAAAAATTGTGAACATTTTTTTATATTGTCAACATTTTTTAAGCATTTCCTTTTGAATCGACTAACAATTCTAGAATAGATGAACATTTTATTCAAAATTGGTGGATTCATTTTTCGAAATTCACGAACAGTTTTTGAAATGCTTGAACATTTTATGAATCAGCAAACATTTTATGAATCAGCAAACATTTTATGAATCAATAAACTCTTTTGTAATTCACGAACTATTTTTAAATTTTAGGATATTTTTTGAGTTAGCAAATATTTTGTTCAATTTCATTAACAATTTTTAATACATGGACATTTTTTCAAAATCATGGACTTTGTTTGATTTTACAAACATTTTTTTCAAAATAGCGAACATTTTTTGAATATGCGAACATTTTTAGAAAAATCCCGAGCATTTTTGAATTCACAAACATTTTATGTTTTCTTGAACATTTTATTTCAAAATTCTCGGTTTTTTAAATGCCAGAAGTTTTTTGAAGTCTCAAATTATTTAAATTAGAAAAAACGAAAACAGAAAATAAAAATAAAAATTATAAAAGAAAATTATAAAAACATGCCGCCAGCACATGGGCCGGCCCGAACAGGCGCAAGGCATCTTCTCCCACGCTCAGAGCGCCCTATAGGAGGTCCCTACTGCATGGGCCGGGCCAGGCGGGTCATTCCCTGCAAAACGTTTTTTATCACATCATTGGTGGGTAATATTTTGCAACTTTGAGCGTTATTTTAATGACATACCGCAAGAAGCAATAACCCTTTATTATAATAGCAAAAGGGCTCGTGCGTTGCAACAGGAGAAAAAAAATCATAATCTCCAGTGGGCATGATCACATTTTGCTGCATCACCGAGATACACTATCACTCTCAATTTCGTGAAATCATGAACATTTTTTTAAACTCGTGAACATATTTGAAATTGTTAACATTTTTCAAATTCATGAACACTTTTCCAAATTTTCGAACATTTTCAAAAATCAAGAACATTTTTTGAATTCATCAAGATTTTATACTATTTGCAAACATTTTTTTAAAATGTTGAACATTTTTTTGAATTGATGAACATTTCTAGAATGGACGAACATGTTTTTGGAAAATGGTGAAACAGTTTTTGAAATTCACGAACATTTTTTGTTTTAACGAACATTTTTTGAAATGCATGATCTTTTTTTGAATCAGCGAACATTTTATGAATGAATAAACTATTTTGTAAGTCACGAACTATTTTTGAATTTTTAGGATATTTTTCCATTCATGAACATTTTTAGAATTGGTAAAATTTTGTTCAATTTTATTATAATTTTTTGATACATGAACTTTTAGAAAATTCATGAACAGTTTTCTATTTCCCAATCATTTGTTTTCAAAATGTCAAACATTTTTTGAATGAGCAAATTTTTTATAAAATCACGAACATTTCTTGAATCCACTAACATTTATGATTTGTTAAATATTTTATTTTAAAATTCTCATTTTTTTAAATTTTTGAAACTTTTTGAAGTCACAAATTATTTAAAGTAGAAAAAACCGAAAACAGGCCGCCCAAAAATGGCCGGCCTAAATGGGCGCGCTGCGTCTTCTCCCAGCGCGTGGAGCGCAATATAGAAAGTCTCTACTGCATGGGCCGTCCCAGGCGGGGAATCCCCCTGTGTGAAACGTTTTTTATCACTGATAGTGACATTGGTGGGTAATATTTTGCAACTTTGAGGCAATTTTCATGATGTACCGGCAGAAGCAATAGCCCTTTTATTATTAGGACGTGACCAACTTCCGACTGATAGTAGTTAGTAATACATCCAAACGAGGTGTGTGCATGCGGGGCGAACACTTTGCATGCGAGCATGAGGTGCCAGCTGCAGCAACATTTTTAAACATGCATGCATATAACAACAAAATTGATGATGTCAGCAAAGATTCCTCCAAAATTCAAACTTTAAAATGTTTTGTAGCTCAAACCGTCGGTCCGATTGAAAAAAAGTTTTCACATAAAAAATTCGTCATGACGAGATCTTCGAAACTAGATCCCATGTTGATATGTTCTGGCGACTTTTTTTTCTTGTAAAAAGTTATCATGTCTCTGCTACGTAAGTTATCATGTCTGTGATGCATAATTAATCATGTTGTTTACACAGAAATTACCGAGGCATAAAAAATGATTTCTCCGATCTTCACCTCACATGCACATACATGCATACACTAGAGGACAAAATAATTTATGTTATCCAAGATTCTCCCTATTTTGAAAATTCAAAATGTTTTGTAGCTCACAGCGCATGTCTGATTCAAATCCATTTAAAAAATAGGTCACGACAAGATCTTCGAAACTAGATCCCATGTTGTTATGTTCCGCAGATTTTTTTTGGTCAAAAACTTACGACGCCTGGGGTAACTAAATTATAGATGTATTATGCGTATATTACCATGATATTACACATAATTAATCGAGGAGGGGGTGTTTTAAAAAAAAATCCCCTGGTCAAAGCAGTTACCACGACAGGGCAAAGTAGGTTATATTATCAGCTCTGGTGGGCATATATTACCATGATATTTACACATGAGTCACCGAGGGGGTGTTTTTCAACAACTTTTCTCCCGGTCAAAAAGTTACCACGTCTAGGCTGAGTAAGTTATCAACTCTGTCGTGCGTATATTACCATAGTGTTTACATAGAAGATACCGGAGTATGTTTTTCAACAAACTTTTATCCCGGGGTCAAAAGTTACCATGGTGTTTGTAATGAGTTATCAGCTTTGTTCTGTGTATATTACCGTGCAATTTATACATAAATTATCAGGGGTATGTTTTTTTAACAACTTTATTTTCCGCGGGTCAAAAAATTATCTCGATGTTGGTACATGAGTTATCAGATCTCCTATATGTATATTATCATGCTATATACACATAATTTACCTGGGTATATGTTTCCCAACAACTTTTTTCCCTGGGTCAAAAGTTACCGCGACGTTTGTATGTGAGTTATCTGCTTTGATGTGCGTGTATTATAATTCTAATTACATAGAAGTTATTGGGGTTTTTTAACAACTTTATCCCCGGGTCAAAAAAGGTTACCGCGGCATTTGTATGTGAGTTATCAACTCTGTTGTAAATATATTATCATGCTATTTACATAGAAGTTATCGGGGTGTATATTTTCCAATAATTTTTCCCCAAGCCAAAATTTACCTCGGCGTTTGTACGTGAGTTATCAGTTCTGGTGTGCGTGTATTATCATTCTATTTACGTAATATACGTAGAAGTTATCAGCTCTAGTGGGGGTATGTTTTCAACAACTTTCATGCCGGGGTCAAAAGTTACCACTGTGTTTGTACGTGAGCTATCAGATTTGTTGTGCGTATATTACCATGTCATTTACACAGAAGTTATTGGGGTATGCATTTTCAGCAAGTTTAATGTCAGGGTCAAAATTTATCGTGCTAATTATACATGATCTACTCTGTTGCGCGTATATTATCCTGTTATTGACACATAAGTTACCGGGTATGTATTTTCAATAATTTTTATCCCGGGTTAAAAGTTATCGTGATGATTGTACGCGAGTTATCAACTCTGTATTTCAACACCTTTTATCACGGGGTCAAAATTTATCGAGATGATTGTACGTGGGTTAGCAGCTCTGTTGTCCGTATAGTACCATGCTATTTACACATAAGTTTTCGGGTATGTATTTCAAACAACTTTTATGCCGGGGGCAAAAGTTATGATGGTGTTTGTATATGACTTATCAGCTCTGTTGTGTGTATATTATCAAGATATTTACACAGAAGTTATCCGGTATATCTTTCAACAACTCTTATCCCGATGTAAAAAATTACCACAGTGTTAATAAGCGGGCTATTAGCTATGTTATATAAATCTTCATGAAAAAAAATCTCATGGAAAACACACTATACAAGCTAAAAGTTGTGTACAAATCAGTCATCGTTAGGTGTGGATATAAGTACAACACGATGCTTAAATCTAACACGAACCGATGCATGGTCCAGGTGGTTTGCTCCCCCGTGAACGGCCTTGAGGTTTGGAGTTCCACTATAGCCTCGGTCGTGTGAATTTTTGCATGCGGGCAACCACGAATTCAACGCACACGTCACCCGCGTCTGCCCACCATCCCACAGAGTTTAAATCGCCAGTACAAAAGTGGCTGCTAGATGCGGATTGAACGGTTACCAGATCGTTCGGATCTGAAACAAAATTCTGATCAGTCGGAAATTAGCTTTGTCGTTATTATTACTAGTATGCATGCACTGTGACGCCCCCGACTTAATCATGCACTAATCATACACGCAAATGCACACGATCAAGCCTAAGGACTCACTTGAAGGTATCACAACACAACTCTAAACACAAATAAAAGTCATACATGCTTTATATTACAAGCCAGGGGCCACGAGGGCTCGAATACATAAGCTCGATGTCATACAAGCATCAACGGAAGCATCAGGTATTTGAGTACACACACAAAGTTAAACAGATGGGCCTTTGAGAAGGAGGGGCAAAATAAAAACACTGGACCGAAAGGCGCAGGCCTCCTGCCTGGGTGCTTCCTAACTACTCCTGGTCGTCGGAGGGCTCCTCGTAGTAGTAGTATCCGGAGGGGTAGAAGTGGTAGTAGTCATCGTCGACTGCTGGGGCAGCTGGCTCCAGGGCTCCGTCATCTGGTCTCAATAATCGGGTATGGGGAAAAAGGGAAGCAAAGCAACCGTGAGTACTCATGCAAAGTACTCAGCAAGACTTACATCCGATCTAATCTAAATATGCAACATTATGAAAGGAAGGCTGAATATGTGGACTTGGCTGCAGAAATGCCAGAACAGAGAGAAAAGGCCTAGCCTATCGAAGACTAGCATCTTCAGGGTCTTGCAGCATTAGAAGAGTGCAGATTAGTACATAAGTATAGTAGTAGCATCAAGTATCAACATCGCCCAGAGATCCTTCCTCGACTCCCTGCGAGAAAACAATCCCGGAGCAAACATATTCAACCCATTTCTAGTTGTAGAAGATTGGGATATTCTCCGAGCGTCCTGTTACCGTGGACACGACTATTCGAATAGATATACTTCCCTGTAGGGGTGCACCAACTTACCCAACACGCTCGATTAACTCTGGCCGGACACACTTGCTCGGTCCATGCCCGGCCTCGGCTGATCGACACGTCGTAGCCCTACCTGGGTTCAACAGAGAGGCCAGCACGCCGGTCTACATCCTAAGTGCGAAGGGGTACTGGGCCCGTCGCCCTTTGCACTCTTGCGCGTTGCGTGGGCGGCCGGGAGCAGACCTAGCCCCCTTAATACAAGCACGGGCGTTCCCAGTCTAACCCGGCGCGCGCCGCTTAATCGCTGACATCTGAAGAACTTCGGCTGATACCACGACGTCGAGTACCCATATTATTCCCACGTGCTGGCTAGCTCGAAAAGGCCAGAGGCCTACTCAGATTACATATCCTAACCCTTAGTGCATTAGGAGCTCGCGGTGACAAGCAGGGACTCACGATCCTGTGACCCCGTCGCCCCGTCTCGTGAACTTACGGCAAGGGCTAAGAATGCCCGGCCATGCCACGTATTCATCTCTCGGGCACCCTCATGGTCAACCCGACAACATATCTCTCGCGGGTACCCCTCGGGGCCAACCCGACTTATCAAGTAACAGTAGTAAAGTCATAGTAACCGTGTGTCCATAACATCAAGCAGGAATCCGAGGAATCACCCTCGTTGGGCTCCCACTAGATGTAACCGACAAGGTGAACCCGAAGGAATCACCCTCGATGGTATTCACACTTGCGGAGTTACACGACAGAAGCTTTATCGGAGGTGGTGAAGGAGGAATCACCCTCGGTATCCCACAACCGACTAGCTATACTACAGAGGCAACATCAGGAGTGAGATAAGAGGTATCACCCTCGGCACTCGATGGTAGCTCTGTGGAGTAATGCAACTTAAGGGTGTGGTGCTGTGATGGTCTCAGCCCGTTCGATCACATCGATCGGGGCACAAGTAATAAAGCGGGGCAACTACAACATGGAAGAGGGGCGACAGATGATTTACCATCCATCCTATACTAAGCATTTTGGATAACTGGCAGGTATCAATAACAGTTACAAGGACAGGCTATGCATCAGATTAGGGTAAAACAATAGCAGTAGCAAATTTTAATGCAAGCAGGAGGGAGAGAGAATAGGTGATATAGGCATGCGTCAAAGGGGGTTGCTTGCCTGGAAGCTCTGCGGCAAAGGAGGGGTCGTCAGAGGTGTCGTCGGTCTCCTGAGCTGCGTCGGTCTCGGGGGCTATCGGAGAAGAAGAGGGGGAAGAAACAATAAATAAAGGCAGACATATGCAACACAGGGCATGGCATGCTAAAATGCAGTGCAGGGTTGCCTAAATGTATCTCTAAACCATTTTAGTTATTTTAGGATTTAAGTTGGAATTATTAGCAGGTATGCATGCACTATTCATCTACCAGAAACACGCAAAAAGTTGCGGGTCCACCTACATAGAGGGTCCCGATAAGAAAACAGACGGCATGATCGGATTCGTGGGATTTTTCTGAGCAACTTTCATGTAGAAAGTTTTTCCATCCGAGCTACGGTTTATTTTCTATGATTTTCCGAAGTTTAGAGCATTTTCTGAAATTTAAATCAATTTAGAAAATAACAGAAAATACTAACTACATCAACATGACATCACTATGACGTCAGCGAGTCAAACCGGCTGGTCCAGGTCAAACCTGGCCTGCGGGACCCACCTGTCATAGACAGTGGGTTAACTAAACTAACTAACAGAGTAATTAGCTAGGTGGGGCCCTATGTCAGTGGCTAATTAACTAATTAAATTAGGTTTTAATTAAAATCAGTTTAATTACTCAGTTAACAGAGGGGGGGCCCCACACGTCAGTGGCATAGGTGAACAGTGCGCCCGCGTTGACCAGGTCAACTGGTCAACTGGGCCCTGCGGGACCCAGCTGCCAGTGACCCAGAGGCGCCACGTGGGCAGCCAGCTCAGCGTCGGCGCCGGAATTCTCTCCAGCGAGCGCCGGACGCGGCAAAGAGCTCCGGCGAGCTCGGGTTTCACGTAAAGTGGACCGTTTCACACGTTTCTTGCGGCGTTCGAATGGGAAGAACACGCCGCGTCGATTTAGCCTAACTGCGCTAGCTACGGTGGTCGGAGTGGAGCTCGACGTTGACGACGGTGGCGGCGTCTTTCGGGCAGAATCGGGCACGCGGCTACAGTGCGCCTTCGCGCGTGCTCTCGGTCGCGTTCGAGCTAGTGCGAAGTGCCGCTTCCAACGGACCTAAAGCGGGGCCGCGAGGACGACTGGAAGTGGCCGGACGGCGAGGTCCCGCGGCGGACAGAGTGCGGCGAGGCGGCGAGCTAGCTACGGAGCAGCAGCGCAAAAGCGGAGGGGAAGGAGAGAGGGAGAGGCTCACGTTGGGGCACACGGAGGCCGGCGTTAGGCTTAGTAGCAGCAGGCGAGTCGCCGGAGTCAGAGGCATTCTCGGTGGCCGGAGATGCGGCCGAGGGCGGAACGGCATCAGCGGGGCTCCCCGGCTCCACCTAGCGGACGGGGAGGAAGAGGAGGTCGTTGGCGGAGCCCGTGGACAGCTCAAGAGGACGGGACGACGCCGGTGGCCGCGGATCGACGGGAACGCGGCGGCTGCGCGCTCGGGCAGAAGGAGAAGAGAGGCGAGCACGAGCGAGGGGAAGGAGAGGGGGGGAGTGAGGGTGAGGTGACCAGGAGGGAGGGCTCGGGCGCCCTTAGCCCCAGCCCCAACTACTCCGGCGCCGTGGCAGCCCGGGCCGGAGCGGCAAGCTCCTGGCCATGGCGCAGGAGACACGGAGGGAGGAGCAGGTGGGCGAGCAGGGATGGGCCGGATGGGCCGCGCCAGAAAGGCCTCGCCCGATTTCTTTTCTGCCTTTTCCAATATTTCAAAAACAGAGACAAGAAAAGAAATATTTGGGGCACCAAATAGCTTAGGAAAAATATGGGACCTAACCCATTAAATCCAACACATTTTTAGGCAAAGCTACAATTATTTTGGGAGGCAGATAATTTCATTTGCATTTTTCTTAAATGAATCTGCAATTATAATTGCTGGAATTGCACTGGATTAAATGCTAATGCTCATTTTAGCAACATGGTGATGTTGTTTTCCTGAGCAACAAATTGTTTTGGAATATTTACTAAATGATGAACATTTTTCCAGCAACTTTTATGCAACTTCAAATTTCAATTGCATTTGAATTTGAATTCAATGGCAGAATTTGAAATGAGATATTAATCGAACATGATTATCATTGCAAATCTCAGATGACTTGGCATTAATATGGTGGATCACTGTAGCTCATTACATAGGGGTGTTACATGCACGCGCAATGCACGTCATTATCATAAGATAAGTCATGAAAATGACGGAGAAATGATTCAAGGCAAATGTTCATTGTGCATGTACTCGGAATTGGCATAACAAAGCTTCTCGTGTTCTTACGCAGTCATTATCACATGAATATGTAATTTGCAAAAAACAATTGTGGTAACTATTGCGGAAAATACATAGATTAACTTGGAGACATATGAACCCACTTCGAAAACATATTTCTATATGACATAAAATTCTGAAAAAGGTACATGTGGACTCACTTTGAAAAACACATTCTAAAAAAAGTACATTTGAACCCACTTCGAAAAACACATTTCTCAATGACAATAATTTCTGAAAAAAAAAGTTGCACGCATTCATCTCCCTCCATGTTCTATGTGCGCATAGAAAGTTCCGTGGAAAAAAACGCAAAAAAGACCAAAAAAACATGTCATGGAACGCTATTTAGAAGCACTAAAATTTATATTTTATGCGGAGGCAAAATAAATGAACATTTTTTCCGTAAAACTTTGTTCCCCGCACATATTTTGCGAAAACTTTGTACTTGTTAACATTTTAAAACATATTTAAAATGGGTTCTAATAGTAGTGCCTACCCTACCTATTGCTATGTTTTACTATAGCATTTACTACAGCTTTCCACCCAGAAATGCATGGGAGGCAGTGAGGCCATGTATCGTATGTGCGTGATTCACTGGTTTGATTTCTTTACTTTTTATTTTTTATCGTTCTACTTTTTCACCTCCTGTCAGACATAGTGGTATGTGTAACACCCCCAGTAGGTTAACTACAGTAACCACATGGTAATGATGCCAAGTCATCATCTTTATATCCTAAGAAATGCAAATAAGAAATAATTCAACTCAAATTCAAAATTCAAATAGTAAGTGAAATTTCAAAAAGCTCCAAACTTGCTGGGAAAATAGTTCATAATGTTGTAAATAATCCATATGCAATTATGGTTAAGTAAAACAACATCACTTGTTTGCTCCCTTTGAACCTAGCCTCCAAAAACAGTACCAAAACAGTAGCATTTAATCCATTTTCAATTAAACAAAATTCAAATGAAATTGTCATGCCTCCAAACTTTTTGTGGCAGTACTAGATATTGCCTAGAAATTATTCTGGCCAATAGCACATTTTGCAAAACTCATTTAGTGCAAGAATTAATACGAAGCAGAAAAAGAAAAGGGGAAAAGAACAGAGGAACACTGTGTTGCTGGGCCTAAGTCAAACAGTGAGCAGCCCAGCCCACTAGGCCACGGCCTTTCTTGTAGGGGAACGCAGCAGAAAACAAAAATTTCTGACCTACGGACCAGCCCAGGACCACTATGAAGACTGCATACAAGGTTTTGATCTGATCGTTACCGACTCGTAGCGCAGCGGAAGTAGAGTCGATGTAGATCGTTCGTGTAGATCCCCACAGCTAGGATTTACAACCTCCCAACCGTGAGGATGTACTCCCTCGACTGCCCCTCGGACAGCCCTCCGGGAGGCGGCCGGACAGTCCCTCGGACGGTGTCGCGGACAGCCCTTCGTGAGGACCCTCAAAACTCAGACGGTCACTCGGACAGCCCTTCGGGAGGCACTCTCGAACAGCCCCTCGGGCAAAAAGATCGAACTTACGACCTCTCTACGGGGTTGCACACATACGGTGTCATCTATCCGGCGGGGCTTCGCCGTCCAGAACTAGTTCCCACCGGAACCCAGACAGCCTTTCGGCTCTACGAAACTCTTTTCATGGGAGGGAGAGAAGAAGCCAGATCATTGCATGGCATTGTGTGAGGGAGTTAGAGTGAGTGTGGAGAGCCCCACTCCACCTCTATTTATAGGGAAATGCAAGGGGTAGGGTGGCTCACAAAAGCCCAAAATGCCCATGTAAAATGAATCACATAAAGGGCATAATGGGGAGGGAAGTGGAGCTCCATGGAGCTCCACCCTTGTGGCCGGCCACCCCCATTGTGGGTCCCCCCAAAGGGGTTTCCTTAGCCCCCAAGTCCTTCTAGAAGCCTTTTGGGAAAAGTCCTAAAAGGTGGCTTTCCATAAAGTAGCCCAAAAAGCACTTTCACTATTCACGGAAACATTTTTCCACTACCGTTAAATCCAAAAATATTTCTGTGGGTCTTAGAACAATTCCAGTACCTACTAAAATGATTTTGGACGCGTTCCGAAACAATTCCGGATTAGTGATTTTCATCTGCGAAAAGCAACCAAACCGGTTCCGGCAGCTCCGGAACATTTTCGGTTTTTATCCCGGAAAAATCCCAGAAGTTTCCAGAACAATTCTGGCACCCTCCAAGAATTTCCAGGCGTGTGCCGAAACCAATTTGACTTAATGGTATACTCCGAAACAACTTTTCGGTTCTACCGAAACTATTCCGGTGTTCTCTCTCCAGAACTTTTCCGTTGTCTCCGAAACTTTTCCGGTGACGTTCTCTCAGACTCCCTGTCTAGTATTCAGCAGATAGATGACCCTTAAGCGTGTGACCCTATAGGTTCGGGGAAGTATAGACATGACCGGAACTCTTTCCGATCAATGATCAACATCGGAGCCGTGGACACCCATATTGACCCCTATACCCACACGAATAAATATTCGAGTGAACCTCCAGTTTGCCGTGTGCTATTCCTGTTGCTTCGCGATCTGTTACAAATACCCGAGGTGAGAATCATGGCATCCCCATGGATCAACACTTGTCCACAATGCCAGTTACCTCGTTACCGGTTTTGTTCTCTTTTCTCGTTTTCGTGTTCCGGCATCCCTGTGATCAAATCACATTGTGTCTGGACAGACAATGGTGGATACCGTAACACCGAGAGGGCCCAAAGATATCTCTCCATTGTCGAAGGAGCAAATCCCAATCTTGAGCTATCAAGTCCCTTGTCATACTTTCCCATGAACCTGTAAGCCGCCGTAATAGCCACCCAGTTACGGATGACGTTTAACAAACCCCAAGGTTCATGAATCAAGCATGAAGGAACTCGATACTCTCATGGTCTAAGGAATTATGCAAACGTTAACTTTCTCTGTGTTATTAACCATTAACTTGTGATGAATGTATCTCATAGCATAACATCAATTCGGGTCGATTCAACACAAGTGTTCTCCTAACATTGTGCCCTCAAAGTTGCCGGCATAGTCATGCCTATGATCAGGAAAACATAACCATCATGCAACACTTGAGCTAGTCTTCGAGGCCAGACTAGGAATACATTTTACCATTTATTATTCCTCATGTGCATATGAGTCTTCCTCCGAGCCTCGTGGTTATTGTAGACTCGAGAACCATAGCAGTTATAGCATGGAACATAAACATAATTATGAACATGGAGATAAACAATAACATTTATTATTGCCTCTAGGGCATATCTCCTACATTTCTCCCACCTCTCGCTAGGGAGAGGCAGAGGAGAGCCGTGGCGCGCATCCGAGCTACCATGGCGTGGATGGCCTCCACGGTACCCCCTCCAGCCCTACAAGAGCATCACCGCGACCCCCTCTGCCCGTGTGAACCCTAGATCGACCCCCCTCTTCACTCCCTCGCCTTCTCCCTCTCTGATCTCGCTTGTCCGAGCGTTGCCATCACCATTGCCTCCTCGTTGCCGTGGCAACCGGCCACCGCTCGTCGTTCCAAGGTGTCCGGCAGGACCGCCGGGCTTGTCTTCATCGACTACCTCCCCGGATCGAGGCCGAGGTGCACCAGCGACGCCGTCCACCCCGATCCCCTTCGCCAGATGCCGCTTCTGCCTCGTTGTCGACCCCCTCAACTCTGACTACCCCGGCTCCCCTACGCGCCTCGCGGTGAGCCGCCGCGCCGGATGCGCCCTTCCCTTCTCTCTCTGGTCGCCTCTAGCAGCACTTCCACTCCCACCCGTGAGCTCGCCGCCTTGGTGGAGCTCCTCGCCGTGGCTACCGGCCGTCCTGGGCTAGCTAAGCATGTGGATGTGCTCAAGGCACTCCTGTGCTGCCGCCTGGCCCGCTAGATCATCGAAGCCGAGCCCCTGCGCTCGAATCCGTCGAACCCGAGCTCCGGCCGCCGCTCGTCGCTGCAGTGCTCTGCTCCGGCCATCCTAGCTCGCGCCGGTGCCACAGATCGACGCGGCATTGTGCCCGCGTTCGAACGCACCGCTCCACCGTCCAAATGGTCGCCGGAGGCCATTTTCCGGCCACCTCCGCCACGTTTCGGGCTCGCCGGAGCTACTCCGGCGCCGGCAGCCGACGTGGCCTGCTCTGGGGCCCATCCTGGGTCACTGCAGGTGGGTCCCGTGGGCCTTGTTGACCACGTTGACCAGGTCAACGTGCTGACTGGACTGGGTCCAGTCACTGACATGTAGTCCCCATCAATTTAATTAACTAATTTGCTAGTTAAATTAAACTGTTAACTAATTGTGTCACTGATGGATGGGACCCACTAGCTAATTAAAATTTTTAGTTAAATTAATCCTCTGTTAAAATACACAGTCAATGACAGGTGGGTCCCACTAGTCAAATTGACCAGTCAAAGTCCATAGTTGACTGCTGACTGGGCAGTCAACTGGGCCCACTGTCAGCCTCTGGGGCACTGTGATGTGTACACTCTCTGTGTGCATTTAGCAATTTCCTATTTAATTTCGAATTTAAATTAAATTCCAGAAACTCCAGAAAATGATTAAAACTTTGAAAAATGATATAAAATAATCCATAACTCGGATGAAAATAATTTATATATGAAAAATGATCAGAAAAATGAGACGAATCCGAATATGCCATCCACATACCTGCCACACCCCTCTAACCTATCGAACATGGAACCTTCCCCTCTGGATCAATATACCGATAAGCACCTGGAGCTGGGAAAATATTCCCGGATATTTTCCCTCTCCGTCTAAAATAATTAGTGAAGCACTAGAGCACATAATCAACCCGTACTGACCTGACATGCATCTGTGTGCATTTGTTTGCCCATTATTTATTTGTTTCTTCCTCCTCTTTCTTCTCTGGTAGACCTTGCGACTTTTGCCGATGCCACTGTGATCGACTACGTCACCGACAACCCTTCTTCCTTTTCAGCAGAGCTTCCAGGCAAGCAAAACCCCCTTGATCATTCCTATATTGCCCATTATTTCTCCCCCATGCTTACATTAGATTTTGCTACTGTAATTGATTTCTCCTATTCTGATGCATAGCCTGATTTTGTAACCTGTTGTTGATACTTTACCTGTTGACCTAAATGCTTAGTATAGGCTGGTTAGTGACCCATCAATGGCCCCACACCCTTGTCCTTGTTGCCATGCTTTACCACCGGTGACTCGATCAGTGTGATCGATGTACAGAGACCGAACATAGCATTGCACACCCTCCTTAGTTGTACGACTCTGCAGGGCTACTATCGAGTGCCGAGGGTGATACCTCCTACCTCACTCCTGATGATATCCCTGTAACGTAGCTAGTTGGTTGTGGGTTACCAAGGGTGGTTCCTCTTTCACCATCTCCGATGAGGCCTCTGTCGTGCAGCCCCTCAAGTGTGAACCCATCAAGGGTGATTCCTCCAAGTTCATCATGACGGTTACATCGAGTGGGAATCCATCGAGGGTGATTCCTCGGATTCCCCACGATGTTATGGACACACGGGTATTTTGACCTTCACCTCAGACCGTTGTTAAAGACGGGTCGGCTCCAAGAGCACCCGCGAGATAATGTTGAAGTCGGGCCGACCCCAAGGGTACCCGCGAGAGAGTCCTGTGGCAGCTAGCTATTAGCGGTACCACCCAGGATGTGGTGGTAGCTCGGGACTTGTCCCGACAGCCGACATGGAACTTACACTGTAGTCGGAGCGATAGGGTAGGCGGAGACTACCTAAGAGAGAGGTGGGCCTAGTCCCTGGTCGTGGTCCGCGAGAAACCTAGTCGGAACGGCAGAAGCACTGGTCGTCTCCGCGTGCTCCTAATAATTCACTAACGGATTTGGGTATTTGATCTGAGTTGGCCACTGGCCTATACGCACTACCACCACACGGGATAATGGTTTAATGGGGCCCTCGGCGCCGTATGTATCAACCGAAAGCTTTGTCAGACGTCTAGTTCAGCACTGCGGCACGGCCGGGTCGGCGCCCCAGAGGAGGTGGCCTGGATCGCCCTGCTCGGAACGACCCGGAGTGCAAAGGGAGATGGTCCCAAGACCCCTGAGCACTTAGCATGTAGACCGGCGGGGTCCTCTCTGCGAAGCCTAGGTAGGACTACGTCGTGTCGATCAGCTGAGGCCGGGCATGACCGAGAAAAGTGTGTCCGGCCAGAGTTAATCGAGCGTGTTGGGTAACAGTAGTGCACCCCTACAGGGAAGTTATCTATTCGAATAGCCGTGTCCACGGTAACAGGACGCTTAGTGTTGTATCCCGATCTACTACAACTTGAACTGGATACATACTACTCTAAACTAATATGATGGCTCCGGGATCGCTTCCTCGCAGGGAGTCAAGGAAGGATCTCTGGGCATTGCTACTATTACTTATTACTTTATGTTATGCTACTAATCTACACTCTTCTAATGCTGCAAGACACTGCAAGATGCTAGTCTTCGATAGGCTAGGCCTTCCCTCTATTCTGGCATTTCTGCAGTCTAGTCCACAGATACAGCCCCTTCATTTGATACCGATGCATAAATAGAATAGTTCTGATGTAAGTCTTGCGAGTACTTTGGATGAGTACTCACGGTTGCTTTGCTACCTCTTTTCCCCATACCCAATTGCTGCGATCAGATGACGGAGCCCAGGAGCCGGAGATCCCCGAAGGTGCCTACTACTACGTGGAGACCGACAACCAGGAGTAGTTTAGGAGGCTCCCAGGCAGGAGGCCTGCGCCTTTTTGATCTAGATGTCGTTGTTTTGCTCAGCCTTCTTAAGGCAAACTTGTCTAACTATGTCTGTACTCAGAGACTGATGCTTCCGCTGACTCTTGTGTAACTCAAGCTTATGTATTCGAGCCCTCGAGGCCCCTGGCTTGTAATATAAAGCTTGTATTATTTTATTTTGTGTCTAGAGTTGTGTTGTGATATCTTCCCGTGAGTCCCTGGGCTTGATCGTGCGCATTTGCGTGTATGATTAGTGCACGGTCGAGTCAGGGGCGTCACAGTATGGATCCCATGTAAGAGATATGCCCTAGAGGCAATAATAAATGTTATTATTTATCCCCATTTTCCTGATTAAGTTTATGTTCCATGCTATAACTGCTATGGTTCTCGAGTCTGCAATAACCACGAGGCTGGAAGGAAGACCCATATGCACGTGTGGAATAATAAACGGTAAAATGTATTCCTAGTATGGCCTCTAAGACTAGCTCAAGTGTTGCATGATGGTTCTGTTTTCCTGATCATGGGCATGACTATGCCGGCAACTTTGAGGGCACAATGTTAGGAGAACACTTGTGTTGAATCGACCCGATTGATGTTATGCTATGAGATACATTCGTCACAAGTTTATGGTTAATAACACAGAGTAAGTTAACATTTGCATAATTCCTTAGACCATGAGAGTATCGAGTTTCTTCATGCTTACTTCATGAACTTTGGGGTCTATTAAACGTCATCCGTAAATGGGTGGCTATTACGGCGGCTTACGGGTTCATGGAAAAGTATGTCAAGTAACTTGATAGCTCGAGATTGGGATTTGCTCCTCCGACGATGGAGAGATATCTCTAGGCCCTCTCGGTGTTACGGTATCCATCATCGTCTAGCCAGACACAATGTGATTTGATCACAGGGATGCCGGAACACGGGAACGAGAAAAGAGAACAAAACCGTTAACGAGGTAACTGGCATTGTGGACAAGTGTTGATCCACGGGGATGCCGATAAGTCTCACCTCGGGTATTTGTAACATATCACGAAGCAACAGGAATAGCACACGGCAACTGGAGGTTCACTCGAATTTATTCGTGTGGGTATAGGGGTCAATATGGGTGTCCACGGCTCCGATGTTGATCATTGATCGGAAAGAGTTCCGGTCATATCTATACTTCACTGAACCTATAGGGTCACACGCTTAAAAGTCATCTATCTGCTAAATACTAGACAGGGAGTCTGAGAGAAAGTCACCGGAAAAGTTTCGGAGACAACGGAAAAGTTCCGGAGAGGGAACACCGGAATAGTTTCGGTAAAACCGAAGAGTTGTTTCGGAGTATACCATTAAGTCAAATTGGTTTCGGCACATGCCTGGAAATTCTTGGAGGGTGCCAGAATTGTTCTGGAAACTTCTGGGATTTTTCCGGGATAAAAACCGGAAATGTTCCGGAGCTGCCGGAACCGGTTTGGTTGCTTTTCGCAGATGAAAATCACTAATCCGGAATTGTTTCGGAACGAATCCAAAATCATTTTAGTGGGTACTGGAATTATTCGAAGACCCACAGAAATATTTTCGGATTTAACGGTCGCGGAAAAATGTTTCCATGAATACTGAAAGTACTTTTTGGGTGGCTTCTTGGAGAAGCCACCTTGAGGGCCTTTTCGGTGTTTTCCCCCTAGTAGCTTCTTGGAGAAGCCACCCTTGGGCTTGGCCTATAAATAGGGGTGGAGGGGGCTGCCCAAACACACTCCAACTCTCTCACACAATGCCATGCAATGGTCTGGCTTCTTCTCTTCCTCCCATGAAAAGAGTTTCATAGAGCCGAAAGGCTGTCTGGGTTCCCGTGGGAACTAGTTCTGGACGGCGAAGCCCTGCCGGATAGATGACACCGTATGTGTGCAACCCCGTAGAGAGGTCGTAGGTTCGATCTTTTTGCCCGAGGGGCTGTTCGAGAGTGCCTCCCGAAGGGCTGTCCGAGTGACCGTTCGAGTTTTGAGGGTCCTCCCGAAGGGCTGTCCGCGACACCGTCCAAGGGACTGTCCGAACGCCTCCCGGAGGGCTGTCCGAGGGGCAGTCGAGGGAGTACATCCTCGCGGTTGGGAGGTTGTAAATCCTAGCTGCGGGGATCTGCACCAACGATCGTCATCGACTCTACTTCCGGTGCGCTACGAGTCGATAACGAAAATATCAAACCTTGTATGCAGTCTCCATAGTGGTCCTGGGCTGGTGCGAAGGTCGGAAATATTTTGTTTTCTGCTACGTTCCCTCACAATGGCATCATGGGCCGTGCTATGCGTACATGCAGGTTACGATCTAGAATACATAGAGATGTATGGGTGTTGCATAATATAATTTTGTAGTAGATGAGATCTATTGCTGAAAATTATTTATGCGGGTAGCAGATGAAATCTGTTACCCGATGTTCTTGTTGCTTCCCTGGAATTTTCATATTTCTGATCTTGATAACGGCATGGTGGAGTTTCAAAGTTCTGGCAATCCGCGATCCTGATTGATCAACGAAGTGCTAACAGTTCATTGAATTCCACCATAGTTAAAAAGAAAGATGAAATTTCATAGACAAAAGGGCAATGCAGATATGATCTGCACGGGGGTCATGCGTATGACGAAGTTCAGTATGGGGCTCGAGATTTTATTATCTCGTGTTTCATACACCCCGCAAAGTTAATCTAGCGACTTGAATAATCATACTTGATGATGGACTTTGGTAGCTTCGGTTTGTTTCGAAACCTTAGAAGCCACGTAAAATAAATTTTTGCATAAACCGATTAAAGGCGTCTAACCTGGTTTTGCAGGATGTGCATGTGATGTGGTATAGCAATGCTCATATTAATTTGATTATGTATGAGATGACTATATAATGTAAAATTAACATGACCTGCGTGTCATGATTCGGCATGATGGCTGGAGCCATATGATTGTCACTTTAATGACCTGCGTGGCAACCTTAAGTAATACATGATGTCTACAACACAACTTATTCTTGTAGACTGGTGTTGGGCCTCCAAGCGCAGAGTTTTGTAGGACACTAGCAATTTTCCCTCAAGTGGATGACCTAAGATTTATCAATCAGTGGGAGGCATAGGTTGAAGATGGTATCTCTCAAACAACCCTGCAACCAAATACAAGAAATCTCTTGTGTCCCCAACACACCCAATACAATGGTAAATTGTATAGGTGCACTAGTTTGGCGAAGAGATGGTGATAAAAGTGTAGTATGGATAGTAGATATAGGCTTTTGTAATCTGAAAATATAAAAACAGTAAGGTAGCAAGTACCAAAAGTGAGCATAAATGGTATTGCAATGCTTAGAAACAAGGCCTAGGGTTCATACTTTCACTAGTGCAATCTCTCAACAATGCTAACATAATTGGATCATATAATCATCCCTCAACGTGCAATAAAGAATCACTCCCAAGTTCCTATTAGCGGAGAACATAAGATAGAAATTGTTTGTAGGGTACGAAACCACCTCAAAGTTATCCTTTCCGATCGATCTATTGAGCTATTCCTATAAGTGTCACAAATAGCCTTAGAGTTCGTACTAAAATAACACCATATGATACACATCAACCAACCCTAATGTCACCTAGATACTCCAATGTCACCACAAGTATCCATGAGTTGATTATACGATATGTATCAAACAACTTCATAATCATAATATTCAATCCACACAAAGAACTCCAAGGAGCACCCCAAAGTTTCTATCGGAGAAAAGACAATGAAAACGTGCATCAACCCCTATGCATAGATTACCCCAATGTCACCACGGGAATCCGCGAGTTGAGTGCCAAAACATATATCAAGTGAATCAATATAATACCCCATTGTCACCACGGGTATTCATATGCAAGACATACATCAAGTGTTCTCAAATCTGAAATATTCAATCCGACAATAACGAAACCTCAAAGGGAAAAGATTCGATTCATCACAACAAGAATAGAGAGGGAAGAAACACCATATGATCCAACTATATTAACAAAGCTCGCGATACATCAAGATCGTGCCAAATCAAGAACACGAGAGAGAGATAAAACACATAGCTACTTGTACAAACCCTCAGCCCCGAGGGTGAACTACTCCCTCCTCGTCATGGAGACCGCCGGGATGATGAAGATGGCCTCCGGTGATGATTCCCCCCTCCAGCAGGGTGCCGGAAAAGGGCATTAGATGACATCGTGGAGGTATAGAGGCTTGCGGCGGCGGAGTCGAAGTTCTAGGGTTATTTCTGGAGGTTTCTCTATTTATAGTATTTTTCAGCGTTGTAATCAGGTCAGACGGAGCCACATGGGCCTGATGGAAATATGCCCTAGAGGCAATAATAAAGTTGTTATTATTTTATATTTACTTGTTCATGATAAATGTTTATTATTCATGCTAGAATTGTATTGACCGGAAACTTAAATACATGTGTGAATACATAAACAAATACCGTGTCCCTAGTGAGCCTCTACTAGACTAGCTCGTTGATCAAAGATGGTTAAGGTTTCCTAACCATAGACATGAGTTGTCATTTGATAACGAGATCACATCATTAGGAGAATGATGTGATGGACAAGACCCATCCGTTAGCTTAGCATATGATCATTCTGTTTATTGCTACTGCTTTCTTGAATGTCAAATACATGTTCCTCAGACCATGAGATCATGGAACTCCCGGATACCGGAGGAATACCTTGTGTGCTATCAAACGTCACAACGTAACTGGGTGATCATAAAGAAGCTCTACAGATATCTCCGAAGGTGTCCGTTGAGTTGGTATGGATCGAGACTGGGATTTGTCACTCCGTGTTTCGGAGAGGTATCTCTGGGCCCTCTCGGTAGTGCACATCATAAGAAGCTTGCAAGCAAAGTGACTAAGGAGTTAGTTACGGGATGATGTATTACGGAACGAGTAAAGAGACTTGCCAGAAACGAGATTGAACTAGGTATGGAGATACCGACGATCGAATCTTGGGCAAGTAACATACCGACGGACAAAGGGAATTACGTATGTTGTCATTGCGGTTCGACTGATAAGATCTTCGTGGAATATGTAGGAACCAATATGAGCATCCAGGTTCCGCTATTGGTTATTGACCGGAGAGGCGTCTCAGTCATGTCTACATCATTCCCGAACCCGTAGGGTCCGCACGCTTAACGTTCGTTGACGATATAGTGTTATATGAGTTATGTGAATTGGTAACCGAATATTGTTCGGAGTCCCAGATGAGATCCCGGACGTCACGAGGAGTCTCGGAATAGTCGAGAGGTAAAGATTTATATATGGGAAGTCATATTTTGGGTTCCGGAAAAAAAGTGCAGTTTTTTCGGTATTGTACCGGGAAGCTTCCAGAAGGTTCCGGAGGATTCTGGAGGGGTCCGAAAGTCCACAAGTGGGTCCACCACGTCCCAAGGGCTGGCATGGGCTAAGGGGAGGCGCCCTGGCCTTATTGGGCCAGGCGCACCAAGTCCTCAAAAGCCCACGCAGCTAGGGAAGGAAGAAGGGAGAGTCCTAGTAGGAATAGGATTGGACTTTGGAGTCCAAGTCCACGTGTTTACTATTCACGGTTACTGTTCACGTGGCACTATTCCTTCTACTCCAAGCCCCTACACATATATAAATAGAGGAGAGGGGGCGCCCCAAAGGACACACAACATTGTCTTAGCCGTGTGCGGCGCCCCCCTCCACAGTTCCGTCCCTCGGTCATATTTTCGCAGTGCTTGGGCGAAGCCCTGCGGAGATAGCATTACCATCACCGTCACCACGCCGTCGTGCTGCCGGAACTCATCCACTACCTCGCCGTCTTGCTGGATCAAGAAGTCGAGGACGTCACCGAGATGAACGTGTGCTGATCGCGGAGGTGCCGTACGTTCGGTACTCGGTCGGTTGGATCGTGAAGTTGTTCGACGACATCAACCGTGTTGTTCTAACGCTTCCGCTTACTGTCTACGAGGGTATGTAGATACACTCCCCCTCTCGTAGCTATGCATCTCCATGGATAGATCTTGTGTGTGTGTAGAAAGTTTTTGTTTTCCATGCAACGTTCCCCAACAGTGGCATCATGAGCCAGGTCTATGCGTAGATGATATGCACGAGTAGAACACAAAGAGTTGTGGGCGGTGATCCTCATACTGCTTACCACCAACGTCTTATTTTGATTCGGCGGTATTGTAAGATGAAGCGGCCCGGACCAACCTTACATGTCCACGTACATGAGACCGGTTCCACCGACAGACATGCAACTTGTTTTGCATAAAGGTGGCTGGCGGGTGTCTGTTTCTCCTACTTTCGTTGAATCGAATTTGACTACGGCCGGTCCTTGAAGAAGGTTAAAACAACAAACTTGATAATTCATCGTTGTGGTTGTTTTTCCGTAGGTAAGAACGGTTCTTGCTAGAAACCCGTAGCAGCTACGTAAAACTTGCAACAACAAAGTAGAGGACGTCTAACTTGTTTTTGCAGGGTATGCTGTGATGTGATATGGTCAAGACATGATGTGATATACGTTGTTGTATGAGATGATCATGTTTTGTAATTTATCGGCAACCGGCAGGAGCCTTATGGTTGTCTCTTTATTGTATGAAATGCAAGCACCATGTAATTGCTTTACTTTATCGCTATGCGTTAGCAATAGTTGTAGAAGCAATAGTTGGCGAGACGACCACGACGCAACGATGGAGATCAAGGTGTCAAGCCGGTGACTATGGAGATCATGACGGTGCTTTGGAGATGGAGATCAAAAGCACAAGATGATGATGGCCATATCATGTCACATATTTTGATTGCATGTGATGTTTATCCTTAATGCATCTTATTTTTCTTAGAACGACGGTAGCATTATAAGATGATCCCTTCACTAAATTTCAAGATAAAAGTGTTCTCCCCGAGTATGCACCGTTGCTAAAGTTCGTCGTTTCGAAGCACCTCATGATGATCGGGTGTGATAGATTCTACGTTCACATACAACGGGTGTAAGCCAGTTTTACACAAGCAGAATACTTGGGTTAAATTTGACGAGCCTAGCATGTACATACATGGTCTCGGAACACTGGAGACCGAAAGGTCGAACATGAGTCATATAGTAGATATGATCAACATGGAGATGTTCACCATTGATGACTATCCCATCTCACGTGATGATCGGACATGGGCTAGTTGATTTGGATCATGTATCACTTAGTTAACTTGAGGGATGTTAATTTAAGTGGGAGTTCATTAGTAATTTGATTAATTGAACTTAATTTATCATGAACTTAGTCTTGATAGTTTTTGCATATCTATGTTGTAGATAAATGGCTTGTGCTACTGTTCCGTTGAATTTTAATGCGTTCCTAGAGAAAGCTAAGTTGAAAGATGATGGTAGAAACTACACGGACTGGGTCCGTAACTTGAGGATTATCCTCATTGCTGCACAGAAGAATTATGTCCTTGATGCACCGCTAGGTGATGGACCTGCTGCAGGAGCTGCTGCAGACGTTGTGAACGCCTAGCAGGCTCGATCTGATGACTATTCGATAGTTCAGTGTGCCATGCTCTACGGCTTAGAACCGGGACTGCAAAAGCGTTTTGAACGCCACGGAGCATATGAGATGTTCCAAGAGCTGAAATTGATATTTCAAGCTAATGCCCGGGTTGAGAGATATGAAGTCTCCAACAAGTTCTTTAGCTGTAAGATGGAGGAGAATAGTTCTGTCAGTGAACACATACTCAGAATGTCTGGGTACCACAACCAGTTGACTCAGCTGGGAATTGATCTTCTGGTTGAGAGTGTTATTGACAGAGTTCTTCAGTCACTGCCACCAAGCTATAAAGGCTTCGTGATGAACTATAATATGCAAGGGATGGAAAAAACAATTCCCGAGCTCTTCGCGATGCTGAAATCAGCGTTGGTAGAAATCAAGAAGGAGCATCAAGTGTTGATGGTTAACAAAACCACTAGTTTCAAGAAAAAGGGCAAGGGAAAGAAGGGGAACTTCAAGAAGAACGGCAAGCAAGTTGCCGCTCCCACGAAGAAACCCAAAGCTGGACCCAGGCCTGAAACAGAGTGCTTCTACTGCAAAGGGACTGGTCACTAGAAGCGGAACTGCCCCAAGTATTTGGCGGATAAGAAGGATGGCAAAGTGAGCAAAGGTATATTTGATATACATGTTATTGATGTGTTCCTCACTAATGCTCGCAGTAGCGCCTAGGTATTTGATACTGGTTCGGTTGCTCATATTTGTAACTCGAAACAGGAGCTACGGAATAAGCGAAGATTGGCTAAGGACGAGGTGATGATGCGCGTCGGGAATGGTTCCAAGGTTGATGTGATCGCCGTCGGCACGCTACCTCTACATCTACCTTCGGGATTAGTTTTAGACCTCAATAATTGTTATTTGGTGCCAGCGTTGAGCATGAACATTATATCTGGATCTTGTTTATTGCGAGACGGTTATTCATTTAAGTCAGAGAATAATGGTTGTTCTATTTATATGAGTAACATCTTTTATGGTCACGCACCTTTTATGAATGGTCTATTCTTGTTGAATCTCGATCGTAGTAATACACATATTCATAATATTGATGCCAAAAGATGCAAAGTTGATAATTATAGTGCAACATACTTGTGGCACTGCCCTTTAGGTCATATTGGTGTAAAGCGCATGAAGAAACTCCATGTGGATGGACTTTTGGAATCTCTTGATTATGAATCATTTGATACTTGCGAACCATGCCTCATGGGCAAGATGACTAAAACTCCGTTCTCCGGAACAATGGAGCGAGCTATTGATTTGTTGGAAATAATACATACCGATGTATGCGGTCCGATGAATGTTGAAGCACGCGGCGGGTATCGTTATTTTCTAACCTTCACAGATGATTTGAGTAGATATGGGTATATCTACTTGATGAAACACAAGTCTGAAACATTTGAAAAGTTCAAAGAATTTCAGAGTGAAGTAGAGAATCATCGTAACAAGAAAATGAAGTTTCTACGATCTGATCGCGGAGGCGAATATTTGAGTTACGAGTTTGGCCTTCATTTAAGAAAATGTGGAATTGTTTCACAACTCACGCCACCTGGAACACCACAGCGTAATGGTGTGTCCGAGCGTCGTAACCGTACTTTATTAGATATGGTGCGTTTTATGATGTCTCTTACCAATTTGCCACTATCGTTTTGGGGTTATGCATTAGAGACAGCTGCATTCACGTTAAATAGGGCACCGTCTAAATCCGTTGAGATGACACCATATGAACTATGGTTTGGCAAGAAACCTAAGCTGTCATTTCTTAAAGTTTGGGGATGTGATGCTTATGTGAAAAAACTTCAACCTGATAAGCTCGAACCCAAAGCGGAGAAGTGCGTCTTCATAGGATACCCTAAAGAAACAATTGGGTACACCTTCTACCACAGATCCGAAGGCAAGGTCTTTGTTGCCAAGAATGGGTCCTTTCTAGAGAAGGAGTTTCTCTCGAAAGAAGTGAGTGGGAGGAAAGTAGAACTTGATGAGGTAATTGTACTTTCTCTCGAATTGGAAAGTAGCTCATCAGAGAAAACCGTTCCCGTGATGCCTACACCAATAAGAGAGGAAGATAATGATAAAGATCATGAAACTTCAGATCTAGTTACTACTGGACTTCATAGGTCGACCAGAGTACGTTCCGCACCAGAGTGGTACGGTAATCCTGTTCTGGAAGTTATGTTGTTAGACAACGGCGAACCTACGAACTATGAAGAAGCTATGATAAGCCCGGATTCTGACAAATGGCTTGAGGCCATGAAATCCGAGATAGGATCCATGTATGAGAACAAAGTATGGACTTTGGTGGACTTGCCCGATGATCGGCAAGCCATTGAGAATAAATGGATTTTTAAGAGGAAGACGGATGCTGATGGTAATATCACTGTCTACAAAGCTCAAGTTGTCGCGAAAGGTTTTCGACAAGTTCAAGGGGTTGACTATGATGAGACTTTCTCACCCGTAGCGATGCTTAAGTCTGTCCGAATCATTTTAGCAATTGCCGCATTTTATGATTATGAAATCTGGCAAATGGATGTCAAAACTGCATTCCTTAATGGTTTTCTCAAAGAAGAGTTGTATATGATGCAACCAGAAGGTTTTGTCGATCCTAAGGGTGCTAACAAAGTGTGCAAGCTCCAGCGATCCATCTATGGACTGGTGCAAGCATCTCGGAGTTGGAATATACGCTTTGATGAGGTGATCAAAGCATATGGTTTTGTACAGACTAACGGTGAAGCCTGTATTTACAAGAAAGTGAGTGGGAGCTCTGTAGCATTTCTAATATTATATGTGGATGGCATATTGTTGATTGGAAATGATATAGAATTTCTGGATGGCATAAAGGGATACTTGAATAAGAATTTTTCAATGAAAGACCTCGGTGAAGCTGCTTATATATTGGGCATCAAGATCTATAGGGATAGATCAAGACGCTTGATAGGACTTTCACAAAGCACATACCTTGACAAAGTTTTGAAGAAGTTCAAAATGGATCAGTCAAAGAAAGGGTTCTTGCCTGTCTTGCAAGGTGTGAAGTTGAGTTAGACTCAATGCCCGAACACGGCAGAAGATATAGAGAAAAGGAAAGTCATTCCCTATGCCTCAGCCATAGGTTCTATTATGTATGCCATGCTGTGTTCTGTGTACCAGACCTGATGTGTGCCTTGCCATAAGTTTGGCAGGGAGGTACCAGAGTAATCCAGGAGTGGATCACTGGACAGCGGTCAAGAATATCCTAAATTACCTAAAAAGGACCAAGGACATGTTTCTCGTTTATGGAGGTGACGAAGAGCTCGTCGTAAAGGGTTACGTCGATGCAAGCTTCGACACTGATCCGGATGACTCTAAGTCACAAACCGGATACGTATTTATATTAAATGGTTGAGCTGTCAGTTGGTGCAGTTCCAAGCAGAGCGTCGTGGCGGGATCTACGTGTGAAGCGGAATACATAGCTGCTTCAGAAGCAGCACATGAAGGAGTCTGGATGAAGGAGTTCATATCCGATCTAGGTGTAATACCTAGTGCATCGGGTCTAATGACAATCTTTGGTGACAACACTGGAGCAATTGCCATAGCCAAGGAGCCCAGGTTTCACAAGAAGACCAAACACATCAAGAGACGCTTCAACTCCATTCGTGAATATGTCAAGGATGGAGACATAGAAATTTGCAAAGTACACACGGATCTGAATGTGGCAGACCCGTTGACTAAGCCTCTTCCACGAGCAAAACATGATCAGCACCAAGACTCCATGGGTGTTAGATTCATTACTATGTAATCTAGATTATTGACTCTAGTGCAAGTGGGAGACTGATGGAAATATGCCCTAGAGGCAATAATAAAGTTGTTATTATTTTATATTTCCTTGTTCATGATAAAGGTTTATTATTCATGCTAGAATTGTATTGACCAGAAACTTAAATACATGTGTGAATACATAAACAAATACCGTGTCCCTAGTGAGCCTCTACTAGACGAGCTCGTTGATCAAAGATAGTTAAGGTTTCCTAACCATAGACATGAGTTGTCATTTGATAACGAGATCACATCATTAGGAGAATGATGTGATGGACAAGACCCATCCGTTAGCTTAGCATATGATCGTTCTGTTTATTGCTACTGCTTTCTTGAATGTCAAATACATGTTCCTCATACCATGAGATCATGCAACTCCCGGATACCGGAGGAATACCTTGTGTGCTATCAAACGTCACAACGTAACTGGGTGATCATAAAGAAGCTCTACAGGTATCTCCGAAGGTGTCCGTTGAGTTGGCATGGATCGAGACTGGGATTTGTCACTCCGTGTTTCGGAGAGGTATCTTTGGGCCCTCTCGGTAATGCACATCATAAGAAGCTTGCAAGCAAAGTGACTAAGGAGTTAGTTACGGGATGATGTATTACGGAACGAGTAAAGAGACTTGCTGCAAACGAGTTTGAACTAGGTATGGAGATACCGACGATTAAATCTCGGGCAAGTAACATACCGACGGACAAAGGGAATTACGTATGTTGTCATTGCGGTTCGACCGATAAGATCTTCGTGGAATATGTAGGAACCAATATGAGCATCCAGGTTCCACTATTGGTTATTGACCGGAGAGGCGTCTCAGTCATGTCTACATCATTCCCGAACCCGTAGGGTCCGCACGCTTAACGTTCGTTGACGATATAGTGTTATATGAGTTATGTGAATTGGTAACCGAATATTGTTCGGAGTCCCGGATGAGATCCCGGACATCACGAGGAGTCTCAGAATGGTCGACAGGTAAAGATTTATATATGGGAAGTCATATTTTGGGTTCCGGAAAAAATGTGCAGTTTTTTCGGTATTGCACCGGGAAGCTTCCAGAAGGTTCCGGAGGGGTCCGGAAGTCCACAAGTGGGTCCACCACGTCCCAAGGGCTGGCATGGGCTAAGGGGAGGTGCCCTGGCCTTATTGAGCCAGGCGCACCAAGTCCTCAAAAGCCCACGCAGCTAGGGAAGGAAAAAGGGAGAGTCCTAGTAGGAATAGGATTGGACTTTGGAGTCCAAGTCCACGTGTTTACTATTCACGGTTACTGTTCACGTGGCACTATTCCTTCTACTCAAAGCCCCTACACATATATAAATAGAGGAGAGGGGGTGCCCCAAAGGACACACAACATTGTCTTAGCCGTGTGCGGCGCCCCCCTCCACAGTTCCGTCTCTCGGTCATATTTTCGCAGTGCTTGGGCGAAGCCCTGCGGAGATAGCATTACCATCACCGTCACCACGCCGTCGTGCTGCCGGTACTCATCCACTACCTTGCCGTCTTGCTGGATCAAGAAGTCGAGGACGTCACCGAGCTGAACGTGTGCTGATCGCGGAGGTGCCGTACGTTCGGTACTCGGTCGGTTGGATCGTGAAGTTGTTCGACGACATCAACCGCGTTGTTCTAACGCTTCCGCTTACGGTCTACGAGGGTACATAGACACACTCCCCCTCTCGTAGCTATGCATCTCCATGGATAGATCTTGCGTGTGCGTAGAAATTTTTTGTTTTCCATGCAACGTTCCCCAACAGGGCCCCATGAGGTACCAGCGTGTGCCTAGGGGGGTGGCGCACCCTGGTGCCTCGTGGGCACTGGGTGGCCCTCCTCTAGTGGGTCTTGGTTCCAGTATTTTTTATTTATTCCATAAAAAATCTCCAAAAAGTTTCATCCAATTCCAAGAACTTTTATTTCTGCACAAAAAACAACACCATGGCAATTCTGCTAATAACAGTGTCAGTCCGAGTTAGTTCTAACACTACTAGGAGAAAGCCTACTAGTAGCGTTGGAAATACATATAGTAGTAGCGCTGGGTCCAGCGCTACTGCTAACGCGCTACAGCTAAGTTGTAGTAGTAGCGCTGGTTAGGGAAGCGCTACTGCTAAGTACAGTTAGCAGTAGCGCTGCGCTGATCAGCGCTACTGATAACTATCTGTAGCGCTGCAGGATGGCCAGCGCTGCTGATAACCCAGCGCTGCTGCTATATGCTAATCCAGCGCTGCTGCTAGTATTCCTACTTTCACAGATTCATACCCCCCTCTACGTATTTGTGATGTATTTGTACAGGCTCTATACAGTAGTTTCATCAGATCACAATAAACATACAATATTCTCATCATATCATACACATAAAGTAGTCTCGCCATACCATCATCATCATGATTCAACACAAATATCATCACATCTCGAAAATAGCGATACACAAAAGTCATGTCATGTCTCGAATAAGTGCAACTGCATGGTCATGGCACACACACAAGTTTCATCATCTCTATCTAAACCATGATGTAGAAGAGAAGAGCGATCAGCATGAGCAAGACCGCGACTATGTAGTACTTGAGGCACCGGCGGTTCCGCTCCCTCTCTTGCTTGAGCGTCCACCTCAAGTAAGCATTCTCCCCTTCGGCTCTGGTGTCGAACCCTCTGTGGCTAGCGCCCGAGTACCCGTTCACCTGAGCCTGAGCGTCTGGCCAGTGGCGGTACACTCCTGGAACCTTCCCAACGAATACAACATAGCACTCCTTCGCCATCTCTGATCTATGCACTTGCATCGTCAGTTGATAAATTCATCGATAATATGCAACTTAATGTACTTGAGAAACACGAAGAGACAGAGTTAGCAAAATACAAGCAATCTATATAGTAAACATAAATAATGAAGTTCCAACTACCCAAACTAATTAACTAGAGCGATCTACGCTAGTTCAGGACCATGGTTTAATTACATCACATAGCTTTGCCGTGCATAAATTCAAAGTTTTGCGATAGAAAGACAGTAGTGACACATATATTGTCATCGACAATCAGTCCTCCATGTTGGCGGTCCAATGATCATAGTCAGGAGGAAGCACCCGAGCTTCTTGAAAGGCTTCAGGTCCAGACGCTGAGTGATTAGCAGTGCTCGGACATCATCCCGCATCATTGCTGACCCATGGTAGAACAACCCTGTTGGTTCGAGGACCTGCTTCATGATCACTTGGGCAAGTTCACACTGTACGTGATAAAAGTCAGCTCGGATTCGATGATCCGGTGTCCTTCCTATATTTGTGGCCCAGCTGACAATCTCGGCATCGTTGGAAGTAGGTGACATGCGAAGGCGTTGATTATCCCTTCTGTACTCAAGCAGGTGATGCATGAGGTAGAATCCATCAGCCTTACTGTCGTGCGGTTGCTGGATGCAGCAGAAGTCGGTCTTATGGCTGAAAGCCAGCCCGTTCTTCCTGTACTTTTTCACCTTGATATATCCACCAGACATGCTGAAGGTTAACAGTGCACTATCGAGAACACTCTCTATGTGCGTGTAATCCTTTTTCGTGATGTTCTTCGATGAGTCCAAGTACATAGCATGGGAGTATTGTGGGTACAGAACGATGAGGACGGCGCCCCCCCCCCCCCCCCCCCGCTGCGCAAATTAAGTACACCACAAATTAGCCTCCATGCTTGCAAAGGAATGATTAACACTTACAAAAGGATATGCGCGGATGACTTACGTGGGATGATAAGGCAGGAGAATCGCTTCCTTGTCCTTATTAGCGATCATGAAGCCGCCTAGGTACTTGCTCGCATAGTCATGGTGCTCTTTGCAGACTGCCAAGAAGCTCTCGTGCATATGGTACGGGTCCGCGACGCAGATATATTTTATGTTCTCGATCCTGATGAAGTAGTTGAGATACAGCGCATACTTGCGGATGAACTGGAAATCCAGCTTGGTCATGTGGAACATGTCGTCGATGTAGTCAAATCGCAGGATGAACTTATCCGCGGGCCATCCCGTGACGTACAACTTCCCACCCGGCACCTGAGCCGCGTAAAGCGGGTATCCTGGTTTTTCTGAGATGAGAAGGCTTTTCTCTTTGTCCAGCACATCTTCATGGAGTCTCCTTAGATCATTGTTCTGTATGGCCGCTAGCGCTTTCGCATGTAGGATCGGGTCGCTGGCGACATGGAAACGCTTCACACCTTCGACAGGTATTCTGTCTACCACCACGGGCTTCAGAGGCGCCGGCTGGCTGCTTGAAGCAGCTCTGGCGCCTTTAGGGCCTTTCTTGTCCGGTCTCCTCCTTTGCTTCTTGGCGGGTGGCGGTAGTGAGCCCACCATACCTTCCCTAACCACCACCCCCAGTGTCGTCGGGCTCATCAGTGGACGGCCCTCGGGTTGCTGGGTAGAGGCGGCATCTGGAGGCGTCTCCTGCGAGGATCGCTTGAAGAGAGACTTTTTGCATTCCGCCTTAGGACGTTCTAGCTCCGCCAAATCAGGCAGCATCAAGTCATCATCTCCACGCTCATAGCCTGAGTCTTCGTCGTGCTGAGCCATCAATCCTCCATCATCATAGGCGGTGTTGAAATACTTCTCTGGGTCATCATCATCCTCCTCCATGTCATCATCAGCATTTGCTTCTTCGACAACGGGGGCAACGTCATCTGGCAGTAATTGAGGCTCTCCCTCGCGTCGTCCGCTATCACCCGCCATGACAGGTGCATGTAATTTGGTAGGTGGGGTGGTGTTCATACCTTCTTGAGGTGCTGTCGTTGGTGTGATACTGGGCGCCTCGACACGAAGAAGAGTCTTCGGCCAAGGCAAGAACCAGCTCTTGCATGCGCCAATCCATTGAGGGGTCTCCTCGTCATCGACTGGTACCGGAGGAGGCAAATCCTCGAAGCCCGCTAAGACACTGCCCACGTTATCCTTGAAGACGCCATCGGGCATCTCTCGGTTGTGGAACATGCGGTCCTTCGGCTTCACGATCGTTGCCTTTCCCACGGCCACCTTCTGGCCCTTGATGTCGTATAGTAGGGTGCACGGGGTATCGTTGGCCTACGAAGACATGTCTGCGACATCAAACATCCGAAAGGCAACTGAAACGGAAGACTATATAGACATGCTGGTGAAAAGGGTATGACGCGTAATTACCGTGAGGGCGTCGAGCTCAGCCATAGACGAAGGCCCGACGAGCATGCCAGAGACGGAGGTCGGGCTGCTATGAACAGGAGCGGGACCTTTTGCGGTTGCTTCAGCAGGTGCTGGTGGTGTGATGTTCACCGAATTGCTCCCGACATAGCTGGGAAGGGCAAAGTATTCTGCCCCTTTCTCTGGATTGTTCTTATGCCAATCGATAATTGCCGGAATCAAGTTGGTAATAATTGCAGATTGGAAGATAGCCGTGACGCCAGCCACCGCTTCATTGACCGTTGCATGGACTTCCCCGCGCAACTCTTCTTTGGTCTCAGCTTTGGTCTTATTGACCGCAATCGCGACCTTCTCGTCGATGGTCTGCTGGTTGAGCGCCCGTCTCTTCCTTCTTTCCTCTGGCTCCTCGCTGTAGCACGTCTTCCACGAGGCGCCATCTCCGACGGCGTGCACACGTCCACCGGACGGCGGTTTGGCCTCCGGGACCTTTTTCAGTATGTTCAGGGCCCGGTTGAATGGGGTGTCCCACTTGGGCCTCGCCGACGACTGTGACTCGTCGCTTTCGGCTGCCTTTTGGTGCTGCTCTTTCTGCAAAAGGAACGTGGATGGTGTCGTGGGAACGAGCCTGACAGTAGAGGTTAGGGGTACGAAAGGAGAGGGCAGAGTCCTAGCTACGGCGAGATTGTACACACGGATGTATGAGTTCAGGCCCCTCTCGTGGAGGTAACAGCCCTACGTCTCAGCGCCCGGGGGCTTTTCTGTCGAGTGAAATGTGTGTGTGTGTTACAGGGGGTGCGAACCCTTGTGCCCGAGGGGAGGGGTGGCTTATATAGAGTGCGCTGCCCCTCATAAACGCCAGGCAACCAAGGGTTCGATCGTGGAGAGTAAAGGAGAGCATTACTGATAACACCTGTAATAAATGCTAATTATAGTGATGGCTCGACTGCCTGTCTGTTGCTCCTCTCAGAGTGACTTTAGACCTTCAGGTGTCGAGTGGAATGTATCCCGTCGAGTGGAATGTATCCCGTCGAGTGGAATGTATCATGTCGAATGGATGTAGAATCTTCCGAGTGTGATGGATGTCGAGTGGTTCGCGAGCTTTGCTTACTCCAGTCAGAATCTTCCTTGTAGTCTTGTAATCATGCGCATGTGTTCTTTAGGTGGGGTATGTGGGCAATGCTTAGGACCCTACCCTTAATATGTGTCCACATCATTAGCCCCCGAATGGATCAGGGTTCGAGTGAGAAATGGACAGTGCTTCAACGTTCCGAATGAACTTCGAGATCTCTCCGATGCTTGTGACGACTGGGCCTTCTAGCATTCGCCTTGATCTATTCATCTTACCAGTTCTTCCGAGTGAATCCGGATGCGGGTTCGAACCCAAGTGGATGGCAGGATCTTCAGATGCGATATGAAGCTCGGCCTGATCCGGATTTCACGGGGTTCGAAATTTCAGGGAGTGCGCGCTGAGTGGGGATGATGCAACAGACGGGAGCTTGGCCCCTCGATCCTCGTGCCACTTTTAGCGCCACGTATCATGCCTCCTCTGTTAACGGGATACGCTGGGATCCAGCGGGCCCACGAGTCAGTGACTCGGGTCGACGGACATAAGAAACGAGAGGAGGGGAAATTTGCAACAGTACTTCCATTTTCTCCCCGTCCTCCCCGCTTCCTCTGTTCTGCCACCGCATCGCCAGTCTCAAATCTGCCTGCTACCGCGACAATGATGAAGGGCAAGACGGAGAAGCTGGAACGCGCCAAGAAGACGGCGAAGGGGAAGAAGCCATCGGGCGCTCGAGCCACTGCGCCGCCCGGATGGATCTAGGGTGATTTCTTGCCGTCAACCGTATCGGAGGCGGACGTCGAGAAGCTCGTCGCCAACGGCCTAGTAGCGGCCGGGTCGTGGAGGCTGTCGGGGACGGAAGTTGAGCCGGAGCCGCGCGAGGGTGAGCGGGTCCTCCTGACTACCCACTTGGAGAGAGGTTTTTCTCTGCCTCCCCATCCCTTCTTCCGCGGTTTCTTGAATTTCTTCGGGGCGCAACTTCATCACTTTCCTCCCAATTCCATCGCGTATCTTGCCGCGTTCGTGACCATGTGTGAGTATTTCCTCGGTTGTCCCCCTCACTGGGGTTTGTTCAAGCACATTTTCACCATTCGTTCCCAGTCGGTCAAAAAAGCCCACACTAGAGATAGCAAGACCAATGTTATCCAGTTATGCGGGGGTTTGGGTCTCCAAAAGAGGAAGTCGAGTGCTTTCCCAGCGTTAACTTTTCCAGATTCGGTGCGGGGCTGGCAGTCGACTTGGTTTTATTGCAATGACGTCGCTTCCCCAAACATGTCGACTGGTCTTTCACCCTTCACATTGGCTCGACCCACTGTTCCCAAATCTCTGACTGTGACCGAGGAAGAGAAGGCCAATGTAGGAATCCTGATGAATAGCGTAGTGAATCTGATTCATGGGGGAGTGACTGGTTTAGATCTGTTGGAGGTGTTCCTCAGTCGACGGATCCAGCCGCTCCAGGCACGGGACCATCCCATGTGGCATTACTCGGGAGTCGACGACACCACTCGTACTCATCCGGAGGATGTCTCAGAAGAAACGGTCGCTCAATGGCTGCGCGGCATCACTGGAGCGCATGACAACCCCCAAGGATCGAAAAGAGTCTTGCCCTTCTCCGCTGAGCACCTACCGAACGTGGTGAGTTATGTCGTTGTCGATTGCTTTTATATCTTGTCGAGTGAACAGGTCTTCAACTGACTCGACTTGTATTTTTTTTGCAGGAGATCACGAACATGTATTCACCTGTGCCGAATGGAGGTCATAACGTTGAAGGGGTGGAGAGTGAAGATGACAGCGCCAGCATCAGTTATGCCGAGGACAGTGAAGCCAGAGAGGATGACTCGGAAGAGAGCGAAGAAATCGAAGTTCCATCTCCTCCGCGGACTAAGGGACGTTCCAAGCGGCGTCAAGATCCTGCACTCGACCAAGGTCGGACCGTGGAGTCGACTGCCAGGAGCTCAAAGCGCAATCGGACGCCGAGGCCTGATCCGACTGAAAAGGTCGCCAAACAGCCCAAGGTTACTCCTGCCAAGCCTCGGAAGGCTCTTCCCAGGATAAAGGTTGCTGTGCCGATTGCTTCGACGTAAGTATTCTTGCTGCTTGCTTAACTTGTTGCTGAACTTCATATTTTTGCTGACTGAGTGAGACTTGAATGCCAGGGCTGCTACCTCGGCGACGTCACTGGAGCGGGCTGAGGAAGATGCAGAGAAGGATACGCCTGACGCAGCTACTTCCCGCCGAGGTATGACATATTGCCATTCGACATTTTTCTCAAACCATTCGACAGTCGTGTGAGATGTTGTCTGGTAACTGCAGAGCCAAGGAATGTCCTCCTGATCGCTGATGACGGTGAAGATGAGCTTCAAAGGAGTGTCGACCCTGCAGCCCCTTCTCCGACTGAACCTGTTTCAGCACCGGATCCGATGACCGTGGAGCTCGCCACTCCGCCTCAAGCGCCGGTCTCTCAAGCGCCAGTCTCTCAAGCGCCAGCCCTTCTGGCCGTATCACCGCTCCTTCCACAGTCTACCTTTCCTCTGTATCTCATTCCAGAAGATCAGACTGGAGCTGCAAAGGAGGCGATGATCCAAGCCGAGCACATGATGCGGCACACGAAGGAAGCGTACGAGGCCAGCAAGTCGGCTTACGACGCCAGCTCAGCGCTCGGGGCGAACGTCCGAGTAAGTGCGCTTGTAAGTTCGTTTTTGATTGCGTCGTTTTCCGTTTGTCTTGACTTGACTCTACACCCACTGAGTGTTTTCTGTCCATCAATGTGTAATCACTTATCACACACTCGGCCAGGACAGACCTGGTCGAGTGGTAATTGTCTGTCACGTACTCGGCCAGGACTGACCTGGTCGAGTGGTAATAGATCGTCACGCACTCGGCCAGGGCTGACCTGGTCGAGTGGTAATTGATCGTCACGCACTCGGCCAGGGCTGACCTGGTCGAGTGGTAATAGTTTGTCACGCACTCGGCCAGGGCTGACCTGGTCGAGTGGTAATAGTTTGTCACGCACTCGGCCAGGGCTGACCTGGTCGAGTGGTAATTGTTTGTCATGCACTCGACCAGGGCTGACCTAGTCGAGTGGACATTTTTCCAGTGGGGGCACGCTGAGTGCACCCACTGGGTGTAGTCCCCGAGACCGCTGTCGAATGTTGGTGACATCGGCGGGGGTCTTGTATGTATTTTGCTGTTCATCTGTCACTCGGACGGGCCGGACCTGGTCGAGTGATAGTAGGTCCAGTGGGGGCACGCTGAGTGCACCCACTGGGTGTAGTCCCCGAGACCGCCACCGGATGTTTGCATCGGCGGGGGTCTGAAAAAGACATTGTAGATTGTTTTTTTTTTGACTCGGACAGGTCAGGCCTGGTCGAGTGAGGTTGACTCCAGTGGGGGCACGCTGAGTGCACCCACTGGGTGTAGTCCCCGAGACTACTGTCGATCGTTTACGATCGGTAGTAGTCTTAAGAACTTGGACTCGGAGCCCAAATTTGTGTTTGAAACACGCTCTCCACTCGGCATGCCGAGGGGATGTCTTGTCTTGGTGTTGTCCCTCCTAAATGCTTGATGTAGAAATGGAAATGATGTCCATGAAACCAGCAGAGTAGGTCTTGTCAGTTCGGACCTTTCCATCAATTATGATATGACGCTGCATAAGCGTGGGTGGGTTTTGTGCTTCCACTCGGGCGCGGAAGAATATTTCTGTCGACTGAATTGTGTTTGTTGATGATCTCAGAAGTCTTGCGAACTCGGGACTAAATATGCTGACTTGGAGAAGGAGAAAAACGAGCTTCAACTGGACTTGGAAGTGGCCAAGAAGAACTTGGAGCGTGTGCAGGCTGACCTGAAGGCTTTGGGAGGTAAACTTCGTCGACCGAATGCACCATTACTTGTTTCTTTTATCTTTGAACCGAGTGACTTCACTCAAGCAGACGTGTGTGGTGAGAATCGTCGACTCCAAGTGCGACTCAACAATGCTGTTTCCTTAGATACCATGAAGAAAGCACTTGAAGATAAAGACAAATCACTCGCCGATGCTCAGAAGACGGCGAGGGAGAAAACTGAAGCCGCAGAGAAGAAAATCGCCATAACCAGCAAGTTGGAAGAGGAGAACACAAAACTCAAGCAGGAGCGTGCCGACTGGACCAAGAAGGTTGAGCAGGCGACCAAGAGAGCGAAGGGCCTGGAGAAATATCTGGGGGACTTCGCGAAGAAGATGTACATTTTGCTTGAAGGTAACTTTCTCCAGTCGAGTGAATTCCGTAAATTCCCAGAGAACAGCAGCATGACCAATCTTTCCCTTCTTCTTCGTGTAGAATTCTGCCAAGACTTTGACAAAGAGACTGAAGAGATTGAGCCAAACCTGGACCCCACCAAGTCACCTGTCGAGGATGCCATAGCCATGAATATGTTTCGGCTTGAAGCTCGTCTCGTAGGTGTCCGGAGATATGTCACTCGACTGAAGGCCGCGATGGAGAGAATTGACAAGGAATTGCGGCCAGAGGATTCTCTTCAGACTGACCTCGAGTCGATGATGACTCGCCTTGATGAGCTTCCAGGTCGAGTGCAGGCATGGAAAAAATCTGCGGCACGCTGTGGAGCTGATGTAACACTCTCACTTGTCCGGGTCCATTGTAAGGAGGCCAAGGAGGACAGACTGAAGGCTCTTCAAGTGGCCAACACAAAGAAACTTCAGTTCCAGGACTTCATGGAGACCTTTATCGCAGCAGCCACTCGGATCGCCGATGGGATTGATCTGGACACTTTCGTCGAGCCCACGAGTCCTATCGGAGCTTGAGAAAAAACCTTTATTTTGCCTCGGTATGCCGAGTGATAGTGTAACCGCTAAAAACTTCGTTCGGGCCTTGAGCTCGAGTACTTTTCATTTGCATCGGCGACTTTTATCCGTGTTGGATATTCTGGATTTATCTGAATCTTGTTTTCCAGTCCTTCGCTTGGTTGATTTTGTTTGCTTTTCGAGTGAGACGAATATTCATCACTCGGTAGAATTTTGAACTTAGGCGAGGGCCGACCTGCAGCCAAGTCCCCGAGTGAGAGTATTGCTCGTCGCTTGAAAGATATTTTGACTTAGCCGAAATCAGGTTCGCGGCTAAGCCCCCGAGTGTGAGTATCACTCGACACTCGGCGGTATTTTCGACTTAGGCAAAATCTGGTTCACAGCTAAGTCCCCGAGTGTAAGGATTGCTCATCACTCGGGAGAGATTTTAACTTAGGCGAAATCTGGTTCGCAGCTAAGCTCACCGAGCGGGAGAATTGCTCATCACTCGGAGTAGTTTTTAACTTTAAGCGATACGGGTTCGCAGTTAAGCCTTCGAGCGGATAGGATGCTATTCACTCGGCGATATTTTTTAACTTAGGCGATATCTGGTTCGCAGCTAAGCCCCCGAGTGAGAGGATTGCTCGTCACTCGGAGTATTTTTTTACTTAGGCGATACGGGGTCGCAGCTAAGCCCCCGAGTGAGAGGATTGCTCGTCACTCGGAATGTTTTTTAACTTAGGCGATACGGGGTCGCAGCTAAGTCTTCGAATGAGAGGATTGCTTGTCACTCGGAATGTTTTTTAACTTAGGCGATACGGGGTCGCAGCTAAGTCTTCGAGTGAGAGGATTGCTCGTCACTCGGAATGTTTTTTAACTTAGGCGATATGGGGTCGCAGCTAAGTCTTCGAGTGAGAGGATTGCTCGTCACTCGGAATGTTTTTTAACTTAGGCGATACGGGGTCGCAGCTAAGCCCCCGAGTGAGAGGATTGCTCGTCACTCGGAGTATTTTTTGACCTTGGAATTGTGCGATCGGAATCGACAAAAAACTGCTGGAGTCGTATTACTGATAAGCAAAACTGTTTGGAGTACTCTTATTACATCGAACAACTCAGTCTTCAGGTATAAAATCGTCGTAGTAAATCCGCATTCCAGGCCCGCGGCTCGTCAATGTTCTTCTTGAGGTTGAAAAGGTGGTAGGCTCCATTATTCAGTACTTTGGTGACGACGAAAGGACCTTCCCAAGCGGGGGCGAGCTTATGAGGCCGCTGCTGATCCACTCGAAGTACGAGATCATCTTCATGGAACGACCGACTCCTGACGTGCCTTGCATGAAAGCGACGCAGATCTTGCTGATATACAGTCGATCGAACCAAGGCCATTTCTCGCTCTTCTTCAAGGAGATCCACAGCGTCCTGACGTGCTTGTCCAGCCTCAGCTTCTGAGTAAAGATCAACTCGAGGGGAATTGTGAAGGAGATCACTCGGCAAGACAGCCTCGGCTCCGTACACCATAAAGAAGGGAGTGCGATCAGTCGACCGATTTGGAGTCGTCCTCAGGCCCCACAGAACGGACGGTAATTCGGTAACCCAAGCTCCAGCTGCATGATCAAGCTCGCGCATGAGTCGAGGCTTCAATCCTTGAAGTATAAGGTCATTCGCTCGCTCCGCCTGACCGTTAGACTGAGGGTGCGCAACGGATGCGTAATCCACCCGATTGCCTTGAGTGGAGCAAAAGTTTCTGAACTCTTCCGAGTCAAAGTTAGAACCATTGTCTGTGATGATACTGTGGGGAACTCCGTATCTGAATATTATCTCCTTCATGAATTTGATGGCTGTGCGTGAGTCCAGTTTCTTAACAGGTTTGGCCTCAATCCATTTGGTAAACTTGTCGACTGCAACCAGTAGATGCGTGAAACCACTCTGGCCCGTCCGAAGAGGACCGACCATATCCAATCCCCATACAGCGAACGGCCAGACGAGTGGAATAGTCTTCAAAGCAGACGCAGGCTTGTGTGACAAATTCGCATAGAATTGGCATCCCTCACAGTGCTGAACGATCTCTTTGGCCATTTCATTGGCGCGCGGCCAGAAGAAACCAGCTCGGTATGCCTTGGCAACAATCGTCCGAGAGGACGCATGATGACCGCAAGTCCCCGAGTGGATTTCCTCCAGAATCAATCGACCTTCTTCGGGAGAGATGCACCGCTGAGCCACGCCAGTTACGCTTTCTCTTTAGAGCTGTCCATTCATAACAGTGAATGCCTTGGATCTGCGGACAATCTGTCGATCCTCAACCTCATCTTCCGGAAGTTCTCTTCTGAGTATGTACGCGATATAGGGCACCGTCCAATCGGGAGTAATCACCACAATCTCGAAGACCAGATCTATGACTGCTGGGACATCAACTTCAGTCGGATTGGAGGCGCTTATAGGCTGCGGGGGCTCTTCGGTGAAGGGGTCCTCCTGCACCGAAGGAGAGTGCAAATGCTCCAGAAACACGTTGCTGGGTACAGGTTTCCGAGTGGATCCGATTTTCGCTAGCTCGTCAGCTGCCTAATTTTTCACTCGGGGAACATGGTGGAGTTCCAAACCCTCAAACTTCTTCTCCAGCTTCCTTACTGCATTGCAATATCCTGTCATGGTGGGGTTCCTGACATCCCACTCCTTCATCACCTGATTAACCACCAAATCCGAGTCACCGTATACCATCAGGCGACGGACGCCGAGCGAAATGGCCATACGTAACCCGTAGAGGAGTGCCTCGTACTCAGCTTCATTATTGGAGGAATCAAAGTGAATCTGGAGGACATAACTGAGCTTATCGCCCTTTGGAGATACCAACACTACGCTAGCACCAGAACCATTCAGCCTCTTCGAACCGTCAAAGAACATGGTCCAGTGCGCCGAGTGGATTTGGATCGGCTGCTGCTGTTCAATCCACTCGTCCATGAAATCAGCAAGTGCTTGAGATTTGATGGCTTTTTTTGCTTCAAACTTGATATCGAAATAGAGGAGCTCAAAGGCCCATTTGGCCACTCGACCAGTCGCGTCCCGATTGTTGAGGATCTCGCCCAATGGAGCGTCACTGATGACTGAAACTGAATGGTCTTGGAAGTAGTGCGCCACCTTCTTTGCTGATAGATATATACCATAGACAAGCTTCTGGTAATGTGGGTATCTGTGCTTTGAAGGAGTCAACACTTCAGAGACGTAGTATACTGGGCGCTAGACCTTATTGGCTTTGCCCTTTTCTTCTCGCTCGACAGTGAGAACCGTACTGACGACTTGATTCGTGGCTGCAATATACAGGAGCAGGGGTTCTTTGCTGTGTGGAGCAGCAAGCACCGGCTGGGTGGAGAGCAGGGCTTTGAGCTCGCCAAACGCTGCTTCTGCCTCTGGAGTCCACTCGAACGTATCAGATTTCTTCATCAGTCGGTATAAAGGCAGTGCCTTCTCTCCGAGGCGAGAAATGAATCTACTCAGCGCCGCCAGGCAACCAGTGAGCTTCTGGACATCGTGTATACGCTCAGGGCATTTCATTCGGACGATGGCACCGATCTTGTCAGGATTGACGTCGATCCCCCGTTCTGAAACGAGAAAACCGAGTAACTTTCCACCAGGAACTCCAAAAGTACACTTGGCTGGATTCCACTTGATGTCATATCTCCTTAAGTTGGCGAATGTTTCTGCCAAGTCAATCAGCAGGTCGGAACCTTTGCGAGACTTGACTACAATATCATCCATATAGGCCTCGACATTCCGACTGATCTGGTCGAGGAGGCATTTCTGCATCATGCGCATGAAAGTAGCACCAGCATTTTTTAGACCAAAGGGCATGGTGATGTAACAGAAACACCCAAAAGGGGTGATGAAGGTCGTCTTTATTTCATCTGGGCCAAACAGACGGATCTGAAGGTAGCCAGAGTATGCATCGAGAAAAGATAAACGCTCGCACCCCGCTGTCAAGTAAACGATCTGATCGATGTGGGGGGCGGGAAATGATCTTTCGGGCAGGCCCGATTGATATGTTTGAAGTCTATACACATACAGAGCGACCTGTCTTTCTTGGGGACCATAACGACGTTGGCTAGCCACTCGGAGTGGTAAACCTCGCGTATGAACTTAGCCGCCAAGAGTCGAGCCACTTCCTCGCCGATTGCTTTCCGCTTCTCTGTAGCTGACCGACGCAAGTGCTCCTTTGCAGGCTTGGCCTTGGTATCAACCCTCAGACGGTGCTCACCCAGCTCCCTGGGTACACCCGGCATGTCAGAAGGTTTCCATGCAAAGTTGTCCCAGTTCTCACGGAGGAACTGGATGAGCTCGGCTTCCTATTTGCTGTCGAGTGTTGCTGAAATGTTTGTTAGAGCAGCATTAGGATCCGTCGGGTGAACTTGCACTGATTTCACGTCTCCTGCCGACTGAAAAGCAGACTCAGTGGCGGGCTTCTTGGAACGCAACAGATCAGCTGGATCAACATTCTTCTTGTATTCTTCTAACTCGACCACAGCCATTTGCTAGTCGGCAATCTTGGAGCCCTGCTGGAGGCACTCCTCAGCTCTCTGTTGATTCCCTGTGACTGTGATCACACCCTTGGGCCCGGGCATCTTCAGCTTCAGATACACGTAACACGGACGGGCCATGAAACATGCATAAGCCGGACGTCCAAGGATGGCGTGATATGCACTCTAAAAGTCTACAACTTCAAACGTCAACTTTTCCTTACGAAAATTCTTGTCGGTGCCGAACACCACATCTAATGCAATCTGACCGAGTGACTTAGCCTTCTTTCCAGGGATGACCCCATGGAATTGCATATTGCTCTCACTGAGTCTGGTCATCGGAATGCCCATCCCCTTAAGAGTATCTGCGTACAAAATGTTCAGGCCACTCCCCCCGTCCATGAGAACTTTGCGGAGTCGAGTGCCCCCTACCACCGGATCCACTACCAAAGCCTACCGACCTGGGGTAGCGACATGAGCGGGGTGGTCCGACTGATCGAAGGTGATAGGAGTCTGGGACCACTTGAGGTACGTGGGGGTGACGGGAACAGCCATGTTGACCTCCCTGTTTATGACCTTCAGTCGACTCCTGCTTTCTACATCAGCAAAAATCATCAAAGTGGCATTAATCTCAGGGAAGTCATCTTTCTCTTCATCCTCTTCTTTCTCAGGATCTTTTCCACTCGACTGTCCTTCTTTGAACTGCTGGATCAGTAATCTGCACTGTCGAGTGGTGTGTTTCGCCAGTATCAAGTTGCCTTCTTCGTCCTTCTTCGTGTGAATGGCACACGGCATATCCAGGACGTTCGTCGACTGATTTTTTGACTTCTTTTGAGCAAACTGCCCCTTGGGCTTCCCTTTCCCTTTTCCTTGTGCCGCCAGAGCAGCCGCTTCTGCTTGAGCAGAACCATCAGCTTTGCGCTTTTGCTTTCGACTGGAATTTCCGCCGCCAGCATTATTGTCGACTGTTTTTCCCTTGCCACTGCGGAGGCGATCCTCTTCTTCGCCGTTGGCGTACTTAGCGGCAATTTCCATCATCTTGCTAAGAGACATATCCCCTGTCCGACCAAACTTCAAGTAAAGCTCTCTGTACCTAACGCCGGCCTTGAAGGCGCAAACAGTTTGGTGCTCGGAAACACCTTCCACTGTGTGATGAAGAGTGGACCAACGCTGAATGTAATCCCTCAAAGTTTCATTCGGCTTCTGTACACAATGCTGCAACTCGGTCAAACCAGCAGGACGCTTGCAGGTGCCCTCGAAAGTTTTGACAAACACTCGAGCAAGATCCTCCCAACAATAGATGCTAGAGGGAGCCAACTGATTCAGCCATGCTTGGGCCGAACCATCCAACATCAGAGACAAATGCTTCATAGCTACGTTGTCATTGCCTCCACCGATCGGTACAGCCACTCGGTAATCATCTAGCCAAGTTTCTGGCTTCGCCTCACCAGTGAATTTGCTAACCCCAGCTGCCAACCTGAAGTTGGGGGGAATCTCAGCGGATCGAATGGCTCTGCAAAAACAACCTGGACCAGAAACAGTTGCACCGCTTCCACTCGGAAAACCTCTGTCATAACCATCTGTGTTATACCTGCCTCTGTCGACCCGGTTCTGAACGAGAACTGATCTCGCGTCAAACCCAGGGACCCGCTCATCACCGTACGGGCGCCTATCACCATAGCGCCGGGGCACGTATGGACCACTCCGCGGAGGAGTGGGCGCTCGACGGTGGTCATCACGGTGATATCGAGGAGCAAACTGATCTCGACTCTGATCACTGAACCGATCATCACGATAATCTCCGCCTCTGTGACGCAGAGGTGACCCTGGACTGCGGGCCGATTGGACCGTGTCTGCCTTAACCGATCTGCTATGTGTCCTGTCGCGCGACTGAGAGACAGCCGAGTTCTGCTCTCGAGCCGCCCCAAGTAGAGCCCGGATCTGCTCAGGACCTCTGCCAGCCTCAGAATTGGACGGCTCGATGGAATCTGCAATCCTAGCCGTTGCCGCAACGTTCTGGATCGGAGTACGGAATACCTGAAGGTCGTCGTCGACTGGAGGGAATAACTGACGTTGTCAAGTGCGCTCGTCGAGTGCCCTCTGCAACCCTTCGAGGCGCGTGTGCTCCACCAAAGTGGCCAGACGCGCAGTCTCCAGAGCTTGGGCCTCTGCAGTCACGCCGACGATGGGGGTTTGGAGAACCTCCTCATCCCCACGCTGCTGCTCATTCGACGGCCGCCACGCTTGCGGCCGCCACGGCCGTAGCCGGGCGGGCTCTGATGAGAACCCGCCATAAAAACTTCTGCCGCCGGATCGCAGCTTTCACACTCGGAAGGGAGCTCGGATTGATCCGACGCCGAATCGAACACGCCGCGAAGTGACTCAGCGGGCTCGATAGCCGCAATCTGTGGAGTCGACGCCTGGCGTGCCACCGCATGTCTCACCCATCGCTGGAGCCGCGAGCGACCGGATCGCTTGCGGGGACGCACAGCGGGGAGAGTGAACGACGCTGGAGCCGATATGTACTGGGTCGACGGCTGCCGAAGAAGAACGCCGCAGGAGCTTGCACGGAAGTGTGTCGCCCCACGGATCGGGAGCGCCTCAACGTCGAGAGGGGCTTCCTGGAGCCATGCTGAGTCGTCGGCGACGAAGGTGAGCGCACCGAGACGGATCTCGCGGCCCAGGACCAAACTGCCGCCGGAAGACATGATGGATATGAAAAAATGCAACCTCGCCAGAAGTCGCTTAGACGTCTGCCCCACGGTGGGCGCCAACTGTCGTGGGAACGAGCCTGATAGTAGAGGTTAGGGGTACGAAAGGAGAGGGCAGAGTCCTAGCTACGGCGAGATTGTACACACGGATGTATGAGTTCAGGCCCCTCTCGTGGAGGTAACAGCCCTATGTCTCAGCGCCCGGGGGCTTTTCTGTCGAGTGAAATGTGTGTGTGTGTTACAGGGGGTGCGAACCCTTGTGCCCGAGGGGAGGGGTGGCTTATATAGAGTGCGCTGCCCCTCATAAATGCCAGGCAACCAAGGGTTCGATCGTGGAGAGTAAAGGAGAGCGTTACTGATAACGCCTGTAATAAATGCTAATTATAGTGATGGCTCGACTGCCTGTCTGTTGCTCTTCTCAGAGTGACTTTAGACCTTCAGGTGTTGAGTGGAATGTATCCCGTCGAGTGGAATGTATCATGTCGAATGGATGTAGAATCTTCCGAGTGTGATGGATGTCGAGTGGTTCGCGAGCTTTGCTTACTCCAGTCGGAATCTTCCTTGTAGTCTTGTAATCATGCGCATGTGTTCTTTAGGTGGGGTATGTGGGCAATGCTTAGGACCCTACCCTTAATATGTGTCCACCTCAGATGGTTTACTAATAATGTGACAAAACTTGTAGTCGAATTGATTGGAAGCTAATATGATAATGTGGTAATATAACCATTACCAGAAGTCTCATGAACTCCCTCGTGTTCGGGTCCGTGTAAAAGATCTTCTTGACGGGGTCCCACTTGTACCGGGCCCTGATCCAGTCACGCTCCTGCGGGTCGGTGAACTCCGCCAAGGGGTTTGGGATTCCGTGACTTTCACGTTCGGCGTCCTCCTTGGCCCATACGTGCCTCTTCCCCTCGTAACCACGGCTTCTGAGGCGGTGAGGAGGCGTGTTCCTGGCCTGGAGCACCTTCATTTTCTCGGACTTTTCCTTGGTTTCATCTTTAGCGCAAGTCTCCTTGAATTTTTCAAAGTCCTCTTCCGTAAGTGTCGGATTCTCAGCATGAATCTTGGACCACGGTTCATTCTTCTTAATCGCTTTTTTCACCCGAACTTTCCAGGCGGACAAGTCATTGGTGAACGACACCATCGCCTTGCTGTTTATCTTTTTCATGGCATCGTCGTCCCACGGTTCTTTGCTTTCTGTGCGGCCGGGGAACAGGAACCTGTTGTGCAACTTCTTTAGGAGCATGTGCTCCATATGTGGTATCTTCTTCAACTTCTCGTCGTTGATGTTGGCGGTTTCCCTGAGGATGCATCCTAGTTGATTGCCCCATTTCTTGCGCGCTTCCTCCGGCGCCGTTGGCTCTAATTTTTTGGGGTGCATCTCCGTGACCACAATTTGTCCGATGCCGAGCTCGTTCGGTTTTCATGTCCTCTTCTGCTTTGGTGCTTTACCGGCTACGACAGCATCGTTGCCGGTCTCGGGGCTGGTGTCGGTGTCGGTGTCGGGGTTGGTGCCACTGCCGCCACCATGCACCCCCATCTGGTGTTCGTCCAGGTAATCGAAATAGTGATTTGCTGCCTCGATGGGGTCTTCTTCGTCGAGGCGAGCAGAACCCCCGGCTTCGTCGTGGCTAGACATGTTTTCTATTCTACAATTGTAAATAAAAGATATAATGAAGAGAAAAAAGGGGCCTATATTTGGTCGGAATGTTGATTCATTCCCCCCGGCAAATCCCGGGCACTCCATATGTCCTAGTTTCTAGCACAAGTCATGCCAAAAATCACGGAAATTTTCGGCATGACCTTTGCTAAAAAGTGGACATATGGAGCGCCTGAAATTTGCCGGAACGGAAATGAATCAACATTCCGGCAAAACATAGGCCACTCGGATATTCTTCGACATTCAACCAACATTGCAAAATCATATAACATCAATGACATATGAGCATGACAGGAGCACATATATAAAGCAAGTACACATAGTGAAATGACCTCACTAAACATTGCAAAATAGTGGTCTTTTCAAAAACCAAAAACCTTTGCAAAATGACCTCACTAAACATTTGCTACTGTTTTTTATTTATAGCTAAAAAAGTCCACTGTTTTATTTATAGCTAAAAAAGTCCACTGATTTTGCAATTTTAGGGAGCTACTGTTTTTGATAAATTGCCTAGCTACAAATAATTTGCTACTGTTTTTATAGCTAAAAAATTTGCTACTGTTTTTTATTTATACCTACAAAAATTGCTAAATGCTCTCTCTCTCTCTCTGCTACTGCCCTAACCGACATATTTGCTAATTTAGCTAAATTTGCTAAATTTGGTACTGCCCTAAAATACACATGATGATTTTGACTATCTGCTCATCACCCTATGAACTTGAATCAATGTTTTGTTATGTCTAGGGTTCATCACAGAGAGAGAGAGGAGGGCAGGGGAGAGGAGAGGGAGAGGCTTACGGGCTCAGGCGGTCGGCGGCGAGGGCAGGCAGGGGAGAGGGCGGCGGCGGCGAGGTCAAGGGCGGGCAGGGGAGAGGTCGGTGGCGGCAGTGAGGTCGAGGGCGGGCAGGGGCTCGGGCCGGCGTCGAGGCCGCGGGCGGTCAGGGGCTCGGGCCGGCGTCGAGGTCGAGGTCGAGGGGTGGGCAGGGGCGACGGCCGGCGGGCAGGGGCGACGGCGGCGCGCGACAGCAGAGAGGAGGGGGAGAGGTGGGAGAGTGGGGGGGGGGAGAAATGGGACTTGGCAAAATTTCGAGCCCGCGCGGCGGGTTAACTAAAAATAGCAGTAGCGCTGGGTTAGGATCCAGCGCTATAGCTAAGTTAGCTATAGCGCTGGTTCATAATCCAGCGCTACTGCTATGTTTCTTTTCTTTTTATTATTTTCCTTTTCTAGTTTTTAGTTTTCTTTTCTTTTTATTATTTTCCTTTTGTTTTCTGTTTTCTTTTCTTTTATGTTTAATTTTCTTTTTCTTTTTATTATTTTCCTTTTCTTTTCTGTTTACTTTCCTTTTTCTTTTGTATTGCTTTCTCCCTTTTGTATTTGTTTTTTTTTTGTTTTTCTCCCGACGACGGCGTCTCCCTCCCACACTGCACGAATATCACCGGAACCATGAATGTGGTGGTAACATATCAGTTGACCGATAACGGTTACTTAAGTGCGTACACAAAATAGATACATATATATAAATGATGGTTTCTCAGCTGCGTCGACGACGTTTTGCATTGAGCTTCTTCCCTTTCTTGTTCATTGCCGAATAATTGAGCCCCTCCTTGTGAATTTTCCGGAACCATGGAGTACGATCTTTCTTACGTAATGTAGTATTGATTCTTCTTTTCCCGTATGCTTCATCGTCATCGTCATCTTCCCTCATCGGGTTGCCGTATTGGTCGTAGTCTTCCTCGTTGGCGACTCCATCCATTCCGACGATGCTCCTTTTGCCTCTCCTCACGACAACACGGCTGAGATTGGTCGGGTCGGTTATGAAGAAGCATTGTGTCACGTGCTTAGCGTGTACCCATGGCTCAGTTTTGGCGATGACGTTAACGTTCACGGTTGCGCTCTTCACGTCGGGTATAGACATGGTAGTGAAATACTTGTTTTCTCTTACGACGTCCTTAGCCCATCTGACACGGAACATCGTCGCACTGTGCATTCCAGCATAGTCAAGCTCCCAGATCTCTTCGACCCTTCCATAGAATCTTTCAGTTGTGCCGGCGTCGTCGGTCACGCATTCAATCGTCACCCCGGAGTTATGGTAATCACTATCCATGTCTTTGGCCTCCGTGTAGAACGTGTACCCGTTGATATCGTATGACTGATAGGTGGCGAGTTTGGGCGCGGGGCCATGTGCTAAGGCGTGTATGAGCAATCCGTCCGAACTGCCCTCTTCCGGGGGATTTTCAAGAACTTGCTTTTTGAACCAACGCAAGAAAGTGGCGTTGTGCTCTATAGTAACTTCGTCGTCCGTCTTGAGCATCCCCTTATCACGGTACTTATTTGCGATGGTTTCTTTGTGCTGTGCCACATAATCATCTACCACATCTAGGTGTTGTAGCACTACTAAGTTAGCCCTGTCAAAGTCGTTCCATCGATTCGAGTAGTCCACGTGCAATTCCCTCCGGCCGTTGTTGTGACCTTCTCCTCCGAGCCTCCCATCGTGCTTCTTGACGAGCAAACCAACAACAGGGTCTCCGACGCCTATATAATTATCGCAAAAGGAGATGCACTCATGCGTCAGATACCCCTAGACGATGCTCCCATCGGGACGGGACATGTTACGAACGAATCCTTTGATGACCCCATTCATCCTCTCGAACGGCATCATGCTATGAAGGAATGTCGGCCCAAGGTCGATGATGTCGTCCACGATGTGAACACACAGATGCACCATGACGTCAAAGAACGCGGGCGGGAAGTACATCTCAAGCTCACATAGTATGACAACGATCTCTTCCTGTAGCCTTCGGAGCTGCTTCACACTTATGGACTTTCGAGAGATAACGTCGAAGAAGTTGCAGAAACCAGTAAGCGTGTCACGGACGTGCTTGTCCATTATCCCTCTAATGGCAACCGGGAGTATCTGCGTCATCATCACGTGACAGTCATGAGACTTCATCCCGCTGAACCTTTTCTTCTTGGGGTCTAGAAATCTGCTTATCTTCCCACAGTAACCGGAACTGACTTTGATTCCCATAAGGCACTTGATGAATTGATCGATCTCCTTCGCACTTAAGGTGAAGCAAGAAGGGGGGCAATAATTCTCCTCCTTCTTGTTGACTTTTCTGCCCCTTTCCCCCGCCTCCGTCTCCGTTGCAAAGACGGGCCATGTGCTGTGGTTGGTGTTTTGGTTTCCAAACGGATTCATGCCATCGGTACTCGCACCAAGCATGATGTTCCTTGGATCTTCTACAGCAAATCCATATACGGTGTTGAATGCTCTCCACTGGCTACCATCTACGGGGTGTCTCAGCTTCGGATCATCTCCATCGTCGGGCTTCGTCCTCTCCGCGTGCCAGCGCATGAGCTTTGCTTCCTTAGGATCTACGAAATACCGCTGCAGACGGGGAGTGATCGGAAAGTACCATACAACTTTCTGAGGAACTTTCTTTCCTACCTTCTTGTATCGAGAAGCATTGCACACTGGACAGCTGGTTTTTTCCGCGTGCTCCGTCCCCCGATAAATGATGCAATCGTTGATGCATGCGTGGTACCTAAAGTGTGGCAAATCAAAAGGGCAAACGATTTTCTTGGCCTCCTCGACACTAGTAGGACACAGGTTCCCCGCGGGAAGAACTTTATTATGTAGATACTTCAAATGCTCATCGAGGCTTTTGTCTGTCCATTTGTTTTTGGCCTTCGTCTTTAGAAGTTTGAGCGTGAAACTCAAGCGGGTGACCTCGGGATCGCAACCGTCATACAATGGAGTCTTCGAGTCTACTTCAAGTTGCGCCAGCTTGGCCTCCTCTCTAGAAGCAGCTCTCTCGCTAGTCTTACTCTTGCGAAGGAGGTATCGAACATGAGGGTCCTGCACGACTGCACTTAGTAGCGTCGACGAAGACTGCGGCGTGACCGCCGCCTCTTCTCCGCCATGTCCGGACTCTTCTTCGCCGTGTCTGGAATCTTCTCTGCCGCCGTCATTTTCGGACTCTTCACCGTCGCCATGTCCGGCGCCATCGTCTTCGTGCCGATCGGTCATCTCTTCGTCTAGCCCCATGTCGTTATTCCCTGCCATGTGGACGTCCTCATCATCATCATCTTCACTTATCCACCGAGTATAGCCATCCATGAAACCATACATCAGCAGGTGCGCCTTCAAACTGCCACCATCAAAAGGGTCCAAAAGGACTCCTTTGCATCTTGTACACGGACATCTAATCCTAGTCCGATTATTTGCATACATGTCCATCACCGTGGATTGCATGTATCGTTCCACCTTCCATCCACTCACCTTCATGACCGACTGCACGGTATAACAAGGAAAAGGGTTATAAACAAAATGCATGCATGCATGCAAAGTCATATAAAAATTTGGCATGACCTTGCCTAAAAATAGGACATATCGAGTTTGCTCGAAATTCACCGAAACGGAAATAAATCGACATTTCGGCAAAACATAAGCAACTCGGGGGCATGTCACTCGCACAAATCTCTCCATTATCCCAAACACACATATTCCCATTCACACACATATTCCCATTCTTGAAATGAACAACTTTTTACTCACCTATCTCCCGAGAGAGACCGATCGACCGGATGAGGCCTTTCGCTACCTATAGGGAGGAGAGATGACTCTAGCTAGCTAGGTAACTAATGGAGAGGGAGAGAGATGAGCTAGCTAGATCTATATCTAATGGAATGGAGGGACAGCCAAATAAATGAGGTAGGGGGCATTTATGGAGCTAGCTAGAGATGAGAAGGCCATTTATGGAGGAGAGTTATGGTGGAGGGGGCATTAATGGGGAGAGAAAAGAGGTAGGAGGAAGAGAGAAGAAGGGCAACAATGGTGGAGAACTAACTTAGAGAGGGGAGAGGGGAAAGTAGGGGGAGAGAGGGCAAAGGGGGAGGAGGGGAGGGAAGTGGGTGGGTGGAAAGGTGGCACCTGCCGCAACTAGCAGTAGCGCTGTTTCTAAGAAAGCGCTGCTGCTATTATACTTAGTAGTAGCGCTTTCAAGGAAAAGCGCTACTATTAAGTGGGACCCATTAGCAGTAGCGATGTTGTAAAATAAAGCGCTACTGCTAAATTCTTATTAGTAGCGCTGTTTTCTGGACAGCGCTGCTGCTACAGCTAGCGTCGATGGGAGTGTTGGGTCCCTCTTAGTAGTAGCGCTCTTTCTGAATCCAGCGCTACTGATAAATGATTACTTGTAGCGCAGCCCAGGGCCAGCGCTACTGCTAATTGGCAGCAGTGCTTGCTTATTTCCAGCGCTACTACTGATGTCCTACCTATAAGCATTTTCCTAGTAGTGTAATCAAATCATACCAGAACCATATAGAGTTGTTATAAACATGGCTTGAATACTTAATAAATTATAGATACGTTGGAGACATATCAGCATCCCCAAACTTAATTCCTGCTCGTCCTCGAGTAGGTAAATGATAAAATAAATAATTTATGAAGTGTGAATGCTAGCATAATGCATAAGTTTGATCAATAATAATTTCAATCACTTTTTCTAGCTTCAATATATATCATAATCAGTAGCTCATCTCATAAAACTTCTCATGATCAAGTAGCAAGCTATTCACATGTTTAAAGTATAGGCCATAAACTTTCTTGAAAACTAAGAAACTATGTTATCAGTCATCAAACAATTGCAATTCATCTTATTATCAGGAAGGGTCTATGTAAGAGCTTTGATCTAGCAAATTACACATACTAAACCATCTTTTAGTCTTCCATGATTGCTGACACTCAAAGCATATTTTTAGAAGAAACCGTTTCAGTCAAACACATAGGAAGATAGGGGCTTAATGTTTCGCCTCCCAACTTATTTATCTCAGGGATAATGTCAACAATAATAACTCATGATCACCTATATTCAACTGGATATATGTGTCTGGATCTTTCCCTACCACATAATGCTTGCCAACTAAAGAATAAATAGAGCGGAATAGGGATGAACATTAATGACTCTTGCATAAAAGTAAATACAGAAAAGTAAAAGATAGGCCCTTCGCAGAGGGAAGCAGAGGTTGTCATGCGCTTTTTGTTATTGGATGCACAAGCCCTTAATGCAAAGGAACGTCATGTTATATTGCCCCTTGTGATAGCAACCTTTATTATGCAGTTCGTCGCTTTTATTTCTTTACCATCACAAGTTCGTACAACGCTTATTTTCCCTTACAATAAAAGATCATACATATTTTAGGAGCAATTTTTATTGCTTTTTGCACCGATGACACTTACTTGAAGGATCTTATTCAATCCATAGGTAGGTATGGTGGACACTCATGGCAAGAAACTGGGTTTAAGGGTTTTTGTATGCACAAGTAGTATCTCTACTTAGTACGAATTTTTGGCTAGCAAAAGATCCTATGCAAGCACCACCTGTTAGAGGATCCATGACAATATAACTTCTATGTGAATATAAACAAACATAACTCATTACGTTGTCTTCCTTGTCCAACGTCAACTACTTGATCAAGCTTGAAAATAATTAATGGGGGCTCACAATCATAGAAGATATCCAAGATAGTATATTTATATGTGAAATTTCTCTTCCTTCAAAATTCTTTCATGAATTGTTCAAGTGACCAATGCTATTTTGTTAATTTTTAATAAATTTTACCACTTATACTTCTTGTATGTGAAGTCACTACTCCCCATGGGACAAGCATATGAAGCATATAAATTTCAACTTTATGATATTCAATTCATTTCAACAATTTACTCATAGGATATAAGTGAAGAACAAGAGTAAATGACAAACTACTCCAAAAAGATATAAGTGAAGACCAAATGAGTAGTTAAGTAAATAGGTAGCTATGTGAGGACTCTCTCTCATTTAAAAATTTCAGATCTTAAGTATTTTATTCAAACAGCAAAGAAAACAAAATAAAATGACATTCCAAGAATAGAACAACTCATGTCAAGAAGAAAAAACTTAGGCTCAACCAAGACTAACCGATAATTGTTGATGAAGAAAGGTGGGATGCCTACCGGGGCATCCCCAAGCTTAGATGCTTGAAACTTCTTGAAATATTATATTGGGATGCCTTGGGCATCCCCAAGCTTGAGCTTTTGTGTCTTCTTAATTCCTCTTATATCGTGGCTTCTCCTAAATCTTAAAAACTTCATCCACACAAAACTCAACAAGAACTCGTGAGCTAAGTTAGTATAAATCAACTCAAAACCTTAACATTCTCTACTGTAGCAAATCACTAAAATTAAAATTAAACATTGCATACTAAATGCCTCTGCATATTTAATACTCCTATCCACAAATAGAAACATTAAACTAGCAAACATATGCAAACAATGCAACTATAACAACAATCTGCTAAAACAAAAAAATTACCACGTGACAGAGAAAACATGCATGCTTACTGTGTAAAAATTTCAGATTTTTATCATGTTCCGACAATTCACAAAAAATCAGGACATAACAGAAAACTTTTTGTTTTCAAACAGCAACACATAAACTTGCAAACTGAGCATGGCAAAGGCTATAATTGGCATTTTGTTGAACTAAAAGATAAAAAACATGATTGATAACATCAAGCAAATCTCAACAAAATAAAATGACGCTCCAAGCGAAACTCATATTATGTGACGAATAAGAATATAGCTCCAAATGAGGTTACCGATAATGTTGAAGATGAAAGAGGGGATGCCTTCCGAGGCATCCCCAAGCTTAGTTGCTTGGGTCCTCCTTGAATATTACCTTGGGGTGCCTTGGGCATCCCAAGCTTAGGGTCTTGCCGCTCCTTATTCTCCTCATATCAATATCTCACCCAAAACTTGAAAACTTCAATCACACAAAACTTAACGGAACTTCGTGAGATAGGTTAGTATAATAAAAATAAATCATCCACTTAGGTACTGTCAATACAAGATTCATAATTGTTCTCACATAATTTCAACTGTATTCTATCATTTCCACAATTTATATTACTCAATATAAGCTATGGAAACACTAAAACAAGCAGACTATGCATCGAAAACAGAATCTGTCAAAAACAGAACAGCGTGTAGTAAGTGATTTAAAAACCATACTTCTGTACCTCCAACAATTCTGAAAAATTAGGACAACGTAAAAAATTTGTAACCAAATACTGTGTAAACATTTCAGAATTTTCGCACGCTCCAGTACAGAATAGAAATTCCAGCACTGGACGCAAAAGTCTCTGTTTTTGCACAGAATCAAATCAACAAGTATCCACACTATCCCAAAGGCTTTACTTGGCACATTATTGAAAGAAAACATATAAAACTTGATTACCACAGTATCTTAATCATGTGGACACACAAAAATAGTAGGTACAAATATTGGTTTGTCTCCCAACTAGCGCTTTTCTTTAATGCCTTTTAGCTAGGCATGATGATTTCAATGATGCTCGCATAAAAGTAAGAATTGAAACACAAAAAGAGCATCATGAATCATATGACAAGAACATTTAAGCCTAACCCACTTCCTATGCATAGGGATTTTGTGAGCAAACAATTTATGGGAGCAAGAATCAACTAGCATAGGAAGGCAAAACAAGCATAACTTCAAAACTTTCAGCACATAGAGAGGAAACTTGATATTATGGCAATACCTACAAGCATATGATCCTCTATCATAATAATTTTCAGTAGCATAATGAATGAATTCAACAATATAGCTATCACATAAAGCATTCTTTTCATGACCTACAAGCATAGAATTTTTATTACTCTCCACATAAGCAATTTTCTTCTCATTCATAATAGTCGGAGCAAACTCAACAAAATAACTATCATGAGATACTTGATTGGCATAATCCAATTGAAAATTAAAATCATGATGACAAGTTTCATAGTTATCATTATTTTTTATAGCATACATGTCATCACAATAATCATCATAGATAGCAACTTTGTTGTCATAATCAATTGAAATCTCTTCCAAAATAGCGGAATCATCATTGAATAAAGTTGTGACCTCTCCAAATCCACTTTCATCAATATAATCATCATAAATAGGAGGCATGCTATCATCATAATAAATTTTCTCATCAAAACTTGGGGGACTAAAAATATCATCTTCATCAAATATAGCATCCCCAAGCTTATGGATTTGCATATCATTAGTGTCATGGATATTCAAAGAATTCATACTAGCAACATTGCAATCATGCTCATCATTCAAAGATTTTATGCCAAATATTTTATTGAATTCTTCTTCTATCAATTGAGCACAATTTTCCGATCCATCATTTTCAAGAAAGACATGATAAAGATGAATAATATGAGGCAACCTCAATTCCTTTTTTTTGTAGTTTTCTTTTATAAACCAAACTAGTGATAAAACAAGAAACTAAAAGATTCGATTGCAAGATCTAAAGATATACCTTCAAGCACTCACCTCCCCGGCAACGGCGCCAGAAAAGAGCTTGATGTCTACTACACAACTTATTCTTGTAGACTCGTGTTGGGCCTCCAAGCGCAGAGTTTTGTAGGACAGTAGCAATTTTCCCTCAAGTGGATGACCTAAGATTTATCAATCCGTGGGAGGCATAGGTTGAAGATGGTATCTCTCAAACAACCCTGCAACAAAATACAAGAAATCTCTTGTGTCCCCAACACACCCAATACAATGGTAAATTGTATAGGTGCACTAGTTCGGCGAAGAGATGGTGATAAAAGTGTAGTATGGATAGTAGATATAGGTTTTTTTAATCTGAAAATATAAAAACAGCAAGGTAGCAAGTAACAAAAGTGAGCATAAACGGTATTGCAATGCTTAGAAACAAGGCCTAGGGTTCATACTTTCACTAGTGCAATCTCCCAACAATGCTAACATAATTGGATCATATAATCATCCCTCAACGTGCGATAAAGAATCACTCCCAAGTTCCTATTAGCAGAGAACATAAGATAGAAATTGTTTGTAGGGTACAAAACCACCTCAAAGTTATCCTTTCCGATCGATCTATTGAGCTATTCCTATAAGTGTCACAAATAGCCTTAGAGTTCGTACTAAAATAACACCATATGATACACATCAACCAACCCTAATGTCACCTAGATACTCCAATGTCACCACAAGTATCCGTGAGTTGATTATACGATATGCATCAAACAACTTCATAATCATAATATTCAATCCACACAAAGAACTCCAAGGAGCACCCCAAAGTTTCTATCAGACAAAAGACAGTGAAAACGTGCATCAACCCCTATGCATAGATTACCCCAATGTCACCATGGGAATCCGCGAGTTGAGTGCCAAAACATATATCAAGTGAATCAATATAATACCCCATTGTCACCACGGGTATTCATATGCAAGACATACATCAAGTGTTCTCAAATCTGAAATATTAAATCCGACAATAACGAAACCTCAAAGGGAAAAGATTCGATTCATCACAACAAGGATAGAGAGGGAAGAAACACCATATGATCCAACTATATTAACAAAGCTCGTGATACATCAAGATCATGCCAAATGAAGAACATGAGAGAGAGATAAAACACATAGCTACTGGTACAAACCCTCAGCCCCGAGGGTGAACTACTCCCTCCTCGTCATGGAGACCGCCGGGATGATGAAGATGGCCTCCGGTGATGATTCCCCCCTCCGGCAGGGTGCCGAAAAAGGGCTGTAGATGAGATCGTGGAGGTACAGAGGCTTGCGGCGGCGGAGTCGAAGTTCTAGGGTTATTTATGGGGGTTTCTCTATTTATAGAATTTTTCAGCGTTGGAATCAGGTCAGACAGAGCCACGTGGGCCCCACGAGGTACCAGGGCACGCCTGGGGGGGGGATGGCGCGCCCTGGTACTCGTGGGCACTGGGTGGCCCCCCTCCAGTGGGTCTTGGTTCTAGTATTTTTTATTTATTCCATAAAAAATCTCCAAAAAGTTTCATCCAATTCCAAGAACTTTTATTTCTGCACAAAAAACAACACCATGGCAATTCTGCTGAAAACAACGTCAGTCCGGGTTAGTTCTAATCAAATCATACCAAAACCATATAGAATTGTTATAAACATCGCATGAATACTTCATAAATTATAGATACGTTGGAGACATATCAATACACCGACGCGAATGCCGAAGACAAAGAAATGCAAGACTTCTCTGTCAGAAAGGGCTATACCATATCATACTATTATGAATTGCCTGAGATGTTTATCCCGTATGTTGCACCCTTTTAATTGCGTGGTAGTCGTTTTTTATTAGGGCGATCTCTCACAAAAATATCAAGTAGTTAGTGTTCTCCCAAGTGTAGCACCGTCACGGCACCTATCTCTTTGGGGTATCACGTGGATTCATGGGTACGAACGATTAGAGAAGTGTGAGGCGGGTGAGTTGAGACCTCGCAGCGAGATCACTTGGTTGTCTTGACGTTCTGGCTTGATCGTCCTGAGCTCGAAACACGCCCATCGAAAGATGAACAAGAGTCACATAGAGATGTGATTGGCAAGTTGGCCTACCGATTGTAATTCTCGTCACTTGAGATGGATGCATCCTTGGCGTTGAATTGTAATATGGGTCTTGTATCACTCACAATCAATTATGAGAGATATTGATTTGAGTGGGAGCGCACTTTAGAATGAACTTGTTTAATTCTCAGTGCAATTAATTATGAACACTTTTAAAGTGTGATTTGCATAATAGTTGTAGAATAATGGCTCGCGTTTCCACCTTCCCTGTTAAAATTGAATAAGCTGTTAAATATCTGGTTAAAATTTTACGGTTGCTAACGTAATGTGAGGATTGTCCTCAAGAGTGCCGAGAAGGACTTTGTCCTATCGCATGCTTTCGGTATTCTCCCGCTAATGCTATGGATGATGTGACTCTCGTTCTTCGATCCAAAAGCTAGAATTCCGTTACGGTCAAGTGCAATATGTTTGCTTCCATGAGACCCGAACTTCAAAAGTTTGGGATAGCTATGCGATATTCATGGAACTGAAAATTAGTTTCAGATACAAAAAAGGCTAAAAGATATGAGATATCCAAAGAAATGTTTGTTTGCAAACTATTAGTAAAAGTGTTTACTATATATTTGACTAATACGAGAGGGATCCTGAAGAACGCCTATCATATGATGAAGGTGAATAAAACAACAACTTAAAGAGAAAGGAAATGTCCAAAGGGTGTTAGTGTGACTTACACACCTAGGAAGTCCGGGGCTAACGCCACTCTTAAGTTGAGTGCTTCTTCTGAGAGTAGGAGAAATACTGAAAGTTAAACTGTTAGAAGTATAAAGGCAAAAAGAGAGAAGACTGGAATGTCCAGCTCATGTATGAAAGTCATACAAGGTATTGATGTATAGAAGGCTGGTCAAAGAAATAGTTCTTGAGAATTGTGACTAAATTGTTAGTCACTAATTCTTGGGTATTGTGAGTTGATCAGAAAGATACCCGCTCGATTGCATTCTGCTGCGACTCGATGCAAGAACTACTGCAGCCTAAAAGACTTGCCGGAGTGAGGTTTAGATATGCGCTGGGAACATAGTAAAAGTTGATGTACTCGGTACATTACCTATGTATTTATTTTCATAATTCATTTTAGAGTTTTTATACACTCTAGCCCATTGCATAAAGTATCTTGCAAGAAGGTTGTTCATAAGAGAACTTTTGATGTTCGGTGTTATGAATAACATAAGGGCCATGCTTCCATCATGGATGGGATGTATGTTGTGAATATTGATAATAATATATTACCTCCGTATTTACTTTCATAATTCATTTTAGAGTTTTACACACTCTAGCCCATTGCATAATGTTTGTTGCAAAAGGGTTGTTCATAAAAGAGCAATTGTTGTTCAGTATTATGAATAACATAAGGGCCATACTTCCATCATGAATGGGATGTATGTTATGAATATTGATGGTAATATGATACATCCATTACACTGATGCTAAATGTCACAAGACTAAGAGAATACCACACATGTGTGGCACTGCATTTGGTCACATTGGAGAAACCCGCATGGAGAAATTCCATAATGATGGATTTTGAAGTCGTTTGATTAAGAATCATCTGACACTTGCAACTTTCCTACAAAAAGTGAAGTGACTGAAATACCGTTCACAGGCCATAAGGAACAAGCAACGAACTTATTGGTGATCATACATTTTGATGTATGTTGTTCGATAAATGTTGTTGCTAGCAGTGGATTTATCTATCTTCAAAAATGACTCAAGTAGATAGATGGATATTTACTTGATGAGACGTAAGTCTGTATCTTTTGAAATCATTCATAAGGTTTTCAAAAATGAAGTAGAAATTATTGTAACAAGAAAATTATGTTTCTGCAAACAAGATTGCCAAAAGGAATATTAGAGTTACAAGTTTAGCGAATGTTTGATGAGTTGTGAAAAGAGTTTCATAACTTACACCTCACGAAGCACCACTGTGAGTGGAATATCCGTGAATATGTAATCAAACCATTTATGACATCGTAAGATCAAAGATGACATAAATCAATTTGCCATTATCCCTTTTAAAAGTAATGCTTTAGAGACTGCGGCTTTTACACTGAAAAGAGCGCCATCAGATCTGTTGAATTAACTCCATGGTATGGTACATCCAACCATGTTATGTCTTTTCTTAACATTTGGAATATGGGGCTTGTGTAAAATATTTACAAACCTATTCCAAATCAGACAAGTGCTACTTTGTAGGTTATCCCAAGTTATTGGGTATTCCCCCACCACTGTACCGAGGCAAAAGGTTTTGCCACAAAGAACGGTATGCTTTTGAAGAAAATGGTTCTTGCAAGAAGGTGAGTGGGAGGACAGTGCGACTCGACGAGATAACAGTATCTTCGTCATCAGATCAAAGGAAAGAAACCTTGAAAGTAATTCCAAAGTTTCCTACTGCGACTGATACGGAAGCCTCTACATGAGATGTATGGACTTCGGTCGAACTTGCAACTAAACCACGTAGGCAAAACTCATGCAAACCTCTCAGGTGCACAAGTGAGATATTGTTGTTAGACAACAGTATACCTACGATACACAAGGAAGCGTTGATGGGCCCTGACTCCAGAATTGGCTAAATGCCAATATAATCCGAGATAGTTTCCATATAAATGATTCAAGATTATATCTTGATAAACCCTTTGGAAGACTTAGAGTCTAACGAACATTAATGGAACTATAAACTAATGTGGATAAAATGTTTTATCCATAAAGCTCTACTTGTTGCCATAACAAATTCAAGGAGTTGACTACAATGAGATTGTCTCGCCATAGCGATGCTTAAAGTCAGATCGGGTTAAACTAGCAATTAATACGTATTTCAATCTTGAGATATGATACATGGATGCCAAAAGGATTTCCATGTGATGAAAATGCTACATAGGACTTGCATGTGATACAGTCCGAAGTATTTTGTCAATCCAGAGGATGCTAGTAAGTATGCAAACTTCAGAGTTCCAGCAATGGACAGAAGAGAGCAAAATCGAGTTGGAATCTTTGTTTTGATGAAATAGTCAAAAGAGTTTGATTTCATCAATGGATAACGAAGATGCTTGTGGTTACAAGAAAGTAAGTGGGAGCTTAATAATATTTCTAAAAACTTTGTGTGCTTGACACATTGTTGATTGGAAATAATATAAATTTCTTGACACGAATTAGGACTCCATTGAAAATAGTTTTTCGATTAAGTGCTTGGGCTAAATAGCCTTGATATTAGGCATATTTATCTACGAGATAGGATTGCCTAATAGGCTAAGCCAAAAATACATATTGACAAGATGCTAAAACAGTTTAGCATAAGAACGCCAAGGAGTGATTCTTGCCGAAGTCACATGGAAAGTGTTTTGCAAGACTCGGTTTCCCAAAACACTGATGAGCAAAATACATGATGGAGATTCCACACACTCTTGTGTTTGGATTAATCATATATTCCATGGTATGTAAAACAACCAGATATGTCCGATACTCCCAAGCTATTGCGAGTATAGATACCAAAGTGATCAAAGTACTGATCATGGGACAAGAGTGAAAAATGTCATTAAGTACTAAAGTAGCACTGATGACATGTTTTCTCGCAAGCAGAGATTATGAAGTGCTTGTTGTAAGTAATTACATCGATACAGTCTTCATCAATGCTCCATGTGATTATCGATTTAAGTTAAGGGTTTTGTGTAATACACGATATGGTGGCACGGTAGTTGGAAATTGTTCCAAACAACTTACTATGGCGATTTCTATAACAAGGGCTAAGTATGTTGATGCTTTGGAAGCGACTAAGAAGATGTCGAATCATATAGTTTATTCATGAACTTAGTATGGTTCCAAGAAGGCTTTGGTTAATGGGACATTATTGTAGATAGTCACTCCATAGCTGTGACGCTCTCCGCTCGACCGTGCACTAATCATACACGCAAACGTGCACGCTCGAGATCAGAGACGCACGGGAAGATATCACAACACAACTCTAAACTCAAATTTAAACATAAATCTTCATATTACAAACCAGGGGTCACGAGGACCCGAGTAAATAAGTCATACACACAAATAATATCTGGGTACAGAAATAGTTAGTCAAGTTTGCCTTAAGAAGGCTAGCACAAACAACGACACTGATTGAAAAGGCGCAGGCCTCCTGCCTGGGAACCTCCGAACTACTCCTGGTCGACTGGCTCAACCCAATAGTACGTGCCTCCGGGGCTCTCCTGGTAGTAGTCTCCTGCGGGGACGTCTGGCTCCTGGGCTCCAACGTCTGATCACAATATTCGGGTATGGGGAAAAAGGGAAGCAAAGCAACTGTGAGTACTCATCCAAAGTACTCGCAAGACTAACATCAGATCTATGCTAGGTATGCATCGGTATCAAAGGAATGGGGCTATATCTTTGGACTGGTTGCAGATTGCCAGAATAGAGGGGGAGAAGCCTAGCCTATCGAAGACTAGCATCTTGAAGCAATCTTGCAGCATTAGAAGAGAGCAGATTAACATATTATAAATTAACAAGCATGTTGAAGCAAGACCAGAGATCCTTCCTCGACTCCCTACGAGAAAGCAATCCCGGAGCTTATAATTAATTAACATGTATCCAGTTCAAATAGTGGTAGATCGGGATACAACACTGAGCGTCCTGTTACCGTGGACACGGCTATTCGAATAGATAACTTCCGTACAGGGGTGCACTACTGTTACCCAACACTCTCGATTACATCTGGCCGGACACACTTGCTGCATAATGCCAGGCCTCGGGTAATCGACATGACGCAGTCCTACATAGGCTCAACAGAGAGGTCAGCACGCCGGTCTAAATCCTAAGTGCGAAGGGGTCTTGGGCCCATCGCCCTTTACACTCCTGCACGTTGCGTGGCTGGTCGGGGCCCAGGCGCGACACTGTATACACAAGTGACGTAACCAGGCCACCCTAACAATTAGGCCGCATCTCTAAGCTGTGACGTCTGAAGAGCTTTCGGTTGATATATACAACGTAGAGGGTCCCATAACCATTATCCCACATGGCGGTAGTGCGTATAGGGCCAACGACCCACTCAGATCAAATACCCAAATCCGTTAGGTGTATTTAGTAACTCGCAGAGACGATCGGACTACCTGTCGCTCTGACTTAGTAACACACGGATCACGATCAGGGTGGTCTCCGCCTGCCCTGTCGTTCCGCCACAATAATCTCTCGCGGGTGCCCTCCTGGCAAGCCCGGCTTCACATTTCCCCGCGGGTACCCCTCGGGGTCGACCCGCCTGTAACAAAGGTCAAAGTAACCGTGTGTCCAAGTATCGAGAAGGAATCCGAGGAATCACCCTCGAGGGATTCCCACTCGAGTAGTTGCACGACGGAAGCTTTATCGGAAGTGATGAAAGAGGAATCACCCTCAGTAACCCACAACCGGATAGCTATTCTACAGAGGCATCATCGGAAGTGAGATAAGAGGTATCACCCTCGGCACTCGGTGGTAGCTCTGCAGAGTCGAGCAACTTAGGGTTGTGTGCTGATGTGCTGTTCTCATCCCGTTCGATCACATCGATCGGGCACAGGTACTAAAGCGGGGCAACTACAGCATGGAAGAAGGGCCACAGATGGTTTACCATCCAACCTATACTAAGCATCTCGGATAGCAGGCAGGTATCAATAACAGTTACAAGGACAGGCTATGCATCAGAATAGGATAAAACAATAGCAGTAGCAAATTCTAATGCAAGCAGGAGGGAGAGAGAATAGGTGATATAGGCATGCGTCAAGGGGGGTTTGCTTGCCTGGAAACTCTGCTGAGAGGGGCTGGTCGTCGAAAGGCTGCTCGTCCGGAGCGTAGACGTACTCAACTGTGTCGGCGTCGGTCTCGGCATCTATCGGCAGAGAAGGAGGGGGAAGAAATAATAAATTCACGGCAATAATGCAACAGCGATGCATGACATGCCTAAATGATATGCAGATGTGATATATTGCCTATATAACTGTTTTAGTTAATTTAGGAATTTATTTGGAATTATTTTATTAAGGTCATGCACTATTCATCTATCGAAATCGGGCAAAAAGTTCCTTGTTCAGTATGTTAGAGGGATGTGACAAGTATGTGGGTGGCATATTCCGATTCTTCACATTTTTCTGATCGTTTTTCATATATAAATTATTTTCATCCGAGTTATGGTTTAATTTATATGATTTTTCAAAGTTTTAATCATTTTCTGGATTTTCTGGAATTATTTCTAATTCGAAATTAAATAGTAAAATGCTAAACGTACCCAGCTCTGTGTACACAGAAAGGCACCAGAGAGGCTGACATGTGGGCCAGGTTGACTGGTCAACGGCCCAGTCAGCGGCCAGCTCAAAGAGGCTGACATGTGGGGCCTGCTGCTAAGTCAGCTGCTGACTGGGCCAATCTTATCTGGTTAAACAGTACGCTGGGCCCACCTGTCATACACAGTAGACTAATTAGGGTATTAATTTAATTAACTGGGTTTAATTAGGAGGTGGGCCCCATGTCAGTGACTGTACCGTTTAAGTTAATTAGTGTTTAACCTAATCCGAGTTAATTAGAGAGCGGGGCCCACCGGTCAGTCTCACACGGGCGTCATTAGCGACCCCCGTTGACTGGCCATGTCATCCAAAGTACTCAACAAGACTGACATCAGATCTATTCTACTATGCAACATTATCAACGGAAGGCTGTATATGTGGACTTGTTGCAGAAATGCCAGAATAGAGAGAAAAGCCTAGCCTATCGAAGACTAGCATCTTCAGGGTCTTGCAGCATTAGCAGAGTACAGATTAGTACAATAATATAAGTAGTAGCATCAAGTAGCATCTCGCCCAAAGATCCTTCCTCGACTCCCTGCGAGAAAGCAACCTCGGAGCCAACATATTCAACCCAGTTCTAGTTGTAGTAGATCGGGATATTCTCCGAGCGTCCTGTTACCGTGGACACGGCTATTCGAATAGATATACTTCCCTGCAGGGGTGCACCAACTTACCCAACACGTTCGATGACTCTGGCCGGACACACTTGCTCAGTCGATGCCCGGCCTCGGACTATCGACACGTCGTAGCCCCACCTAGGCTCAACAGAGAGGTCAGCACGCCGGTCTACATCCTAAGCACTCAGGGGTCTTGGGCCCATCGCCCTGCGCACTCCTGCGCGTTGCGAACGCGGCCGGTGAGCAGTCCTAGCCCCCTTAATACGAGCAGAGACTCACGATACTGTGACCCCATCGCCCTGTCTCGTGGACTTGCGGCAAGGGCTAAGAATGCCCGGCCACGCCACGTATTCATCTCTCGGGCACCCTCAAGGTCAACCCGACAACATATCTCTCGCGGGTACCCCTCGGGGCCGACCCGTCTTTAACCAGTAACAACAGTAATGTGCAGGTGACCGTGTGTCCGTAACATCAAGCAGGAATCCGAGGAATCACCCTCGTTGGATTCCCACGTGATGATCCCGTCAAAGTGAATCTGGAGGAATCACCCTCGTCGGTATTCACACTAGCGGGGTTGCACGACAGAAGCTCCATCGGAGGTGGTGGAGGAGGAATCACCCTCGGTATCCACGACCGACTAGTTGTACTACAGAGGCATCATCGGGAGTGAGATAAGAGGTATCACCCTCGGCACTCGATGTTAGTTCTGCAGAGTCGGGCAACTTAGGGGTGTGTGTAGTGATGAACAGGTTCCAGCCCGACGATCACATCGATCGGGGCACAGCTACTAAAGCGGGGCAACTACAGCAAGGGAGAGGGGCCACAGATAGTTCTCTACCATCCAACCTATACTAAGCATTTAGGATTGCAGGTAATGTATCAAAGCAGGTTACAAAAATAGGCTATGCAGCAGATTAGGATAAAGCAACAGTAGTAGCAAGTCTAATGCAAGCAGGGGGAGAAAGAATAGGTGCTATAGACATGCGTCAAGGGGGATTGCTTGCCTGGAAGCTCTGCGGCAAAGGAGGGATCGTCAGCGGTGTCGTCGGTCTCCTGAGCTGCGTCGGTCTCGGGGGCTATCGGAGAAGAAGAGGGGGAAGAAACAATAAATAAAGGCAAATAATGCCACACATATGCATGGCATGGCAGTATGCAGTGTTAGTGGTAACCTATTGCATGGCTACATGTCATAGACGAATCGGGAAAATATCTGGGATATTTTCTCGGTGCTTAGGCTGATTTCGGACTACTGAACCGGAGGGAACGGTTTCAAGTTCAGCTATTTGTGGGCATGTGACAGACAAACGGAGGGCGTATTCGGATTCGTCTCGAAATTCTGAGCAACTTTCATGTTGAAACTTTTTCGATCCGAGCTACGGTTAATTTTCTACGAATTTGCGAAGTTTTTAGCATTTTCTGGATTTATTTAAATTAACAGAATTAGTAAGAAATGGCATATGATGTCAGCATGATGCCATGCTTGCGTCAGCGGTCAAACCGACTGGTCAGGTCAAACCTGACCAGCGGGACCCACCTGTCAGCCTCTGTAAGGTTAATCAGAGTTAAGTTTAAACTAAACAGAGGATTAAGGGGGTGGACCCCATATGTCAGTGGCAGATTAGGGATTAGTTTTAATTTAAAAACTCGGTTAAACTAATTAACCACGCGGGCCCACATGTCAGAGCCAGAGAGGAACAGTAACCCGGGTTGACCGTGGTCAACCCGGTCAAACAAGGGCGCAGGGCCCACAAGTCAGTGACCCGGGACAGGCCACGTCGGCGCCACGTCGGCCGATCGCCGGAAAACGTCGCCGGCGAGTGCACCGCGGCGGCCGAACACCAGAGTAGCTAGGAATCGAGCTAGAGGGCACCTTTTTGCGCGGTTTTTCTTGCGTTCGAACGAGTCGTCCACCGCGCGTTGATCCCCGGCGTCAGAACGGGCAGGGGTGGCCGGAGTCGAGCCCTACGACGACGGCGGCGGCGGTTGTTTATGGGTCCACGGTAGAACGGTGATGCAGCACGAACTAAGGCGACGGAAAGGGTCAGGCCGCACCTAGGCAACGCCCTAAGCTCGGCGACGAGCTCAGGTGGCCATAACAGCGACGGCAACGGCGGCAGCGAGCGGTGCGGCGGAGCCGAGCTCGGCCGTTGATGGCGGCAGCCGCTGGAGCTCGAGGAAGAGCTCGGGAAGGGAGAGAGGAGGGGGAGGAGCTTACGGAGCGGCTCACGAAGGCCCTTGGGTGGTCGGGAGCGCAGGGGGAGGCCGGTGGCGACGTCGATCGCCGGAGATGCCGAGGACAGGCGCGGCTCGATTCACCCAATGTGGCGAGCTTCGGCTTGCTCGCGCGGTCGGGGAGGAAGGAGAAGATGACGGCGGAGCCCGTGGTTTGCTCGAGAGGACGGAACGGCGCTGGTGGCCGTGGATCGACGCCGGGCACGGCGGCGGCGTTCGGGACAGAGAGAGAGAAGGGGGCGAGCGAGCTCTGGGGAGAAGGAGAGAGAGGCGAGGGCGACCAGGGGGGATGAACGAGGCCGCGATCTTATCCCCTCGTGTCGGTGGCTGTCGCCGTGTCGCCGGCTGGGCGGCTCGGGCGCTCTGGCCACGGCGAGCGCGACAGCGCGAGGGAGAGAGAAGAGAGGAGGGAGAGCGGCCGGCTGAGCTGGCTGGGACTGACTGTGCACTCAGGCCCAGTCGGTCTGGCCCTTTTGTTTTTCTTTCTGCTGTTTCTTTTTCACAGAAGACTTAGAAAATAAAAGGACTCCCATTTTGCACTTTGTAAAATGTGAAATTAGTCCACATAATTACTTTGCACTACCCTGCTTTGCCACAAAAAGATTTGGGCAATTTTGAATTCCATTTGGATTTTTCAAAAATGGAAATGCATTTAAAGGTGTTATTTTGGCACTGAATAATTGCTCTAGCCCATTTTTAGGAATTTTGGTGATGTTGTTTTCCTGAACACCATTTAATATTGAATATTTTCTAAATGATGAACTTTTTCTCAGGAATTTTTGGACAACTTCAAATTTCAATTGCATTTGAATTTGAATTTAGAGGCAGAATTTGAAAAGAGATATTAATCCAACATAATTATTACTGCAAATCTCAGATGACTTAGCATTAATATGATGGATTACTGTAGCTCATTACATAGGGGTGTTACAATTCTCCTCCTCTAAAAGAAATTCTCGTCCCGAGAATTTAGGAGTTAGAAGGAAACAGATCGGGGTATTCCTCCCGAAGACGATCCTCGCGTTCCCAAGTGGCTTCATTCTCAGTATGATTTGACCACTGAACTTTCAGGAACTTAGTAGTCTTCTGGCGGGTCCGACGTTCAGCTTGATCGAGAATGCGGATTGGATGCTCCTTATAAGATAAGTCATCTTGTAATTCAAGCATCTCATGATCCACTGATCGGTGCGGAGATTCCTTGAAGCAACGGCGAAGTTGCGACACATGGAAGACATTGTGGATGTGGGAGAATTGCGGCGGCAACTCCAATTTATAAGCCACATGTCCACGTCTGGCGAGAATGCGGAAGGGGCCGACGTAGCGAGGAGCTAACTTGCCCTTGATCCCGAAACGGTGAGTGCCCTTCATAGGAGAGACACGCAAATAAGCTTGATCACTAGGTTGATAGATCAATCCCCAGCGTTTACGATCATAATTGCTCTTCTGGCGATCCTGAGCAGCTCTGAGATTATCTCGCACAATTCGGACTTGCTCTTCGGCGTGTTGGATAATATCCGGACCAATGAGCGGTCGTTCCCCAGTTTCTGACCAATTCAGAGGAGTTCGACACTTACGTCCATATAACACTTCGAAGGGGGCCATTTTCAAACTGGCTTGATAGCTGTTGTTGTATGAGAATTCGGCATACGGGAGAGATTCTTCCCACTTCTTGCCAAACGATATAACACAAGCACGTAGCATATCTTCAAGCACTTGATTCACTCGTTCGACTTGGCCTTGAGACTGGGGGTGATAAGCTGAACTCCAGGTTATATGCGTTCCCATAGCTTCTTGGAAACTTTTCCAGAACATGGAGGTGAAAAGGCTGCCACGGTCTGAACTGATCTCCTTCGGAATACCGTGGAGCGATACAATTCTGGAGATATATAGATCTGCTAACTGACTAGCAGTGATCGTCTCCTTGACTGGCAAAAAGTGTGCAACTTTGGATAGTTGGTCAATGACGACAAGAATAGCATCATGACCTTTCTGTGACCTAGGAAGGCCAGTAATAAGATCCATTTGCACTTTGTCCCATTTCCACAAAGGAATAGGAAGTGGTTGCAGAATTCCAGCAGGCTTCTGATGTTCTGCTTTAATGCGACGGCAAACGTCACATTCAGCAACATATCTAGCAATATCCTGCTTCATTCTAGACCACTAGTACCTTTGTCGGAGATCACGATACATCTTGGTACTACCCGGATGAATAGACAGTGGTGTATCATGTGCCTTCTTCATGACCTTGTCAGTCATCAATTCGAAGCGAGGTACCACAATGCGGTCTTTGAAATACAAAGTTCCTTCTTCAGCAAGCAAGAAATCCCTATATTTTTCAAGGTGAAGATCCCTTTTCATGAGATCAACTTCAGCATCTTTAGCTTGCGCATACTTAACAACTTTCTCAAGATCTGGCTGTATAACAAGGGTATTAAGAGAACCCTGTGGAACAATGCAGAGGTTCAGCTGGCGTAATTCTTCATACAGACGAGGTTGAGCTCGCTGAACCGTGAGGTTGTTACAATAGGACTTGCGGCTCAAGGCATCTGCCATCACATTAGCCTTGCCAGGGGTATAAGAAATACCACAGTCATAGTCCGTAATTGTTTCCAACCATCGCTGTTGGCGGAGATTGAGATCCGGCTGAGTAAATAAATACTTCAGACTTTGATGATCAGTATAAATCTCACATCGATTACCCAGGAGGTAATGTCGCCATAGCTTCAATGCATAAATCACTGCAGCAAGTTCAAGATCATGCACTGGATAATTCTCTTCGTGAGGACGCAACTGTCGTGAGGCATAAGCAATTACTCTGCGCTCTTGCATCAGGACACAGCCTAATCCTTGACGAGAGGCGTCACAATAAATCACGAAATCCTTGCGAGAATCCGGAGGTGCAAGCACTGGTGCAGAAGTCAGTTTGTCCTTGAGGGTCTGGAAACTTTCCTGACATTTATCTATCCACTCAAATTTAACACCTTTGTGAAGCAGATTAGTCAGAGGCTTGGCAATCTTTGAGAAGTTCTCGACGAATCGACGGCAATAACTTGCGAGTCCGAGAAAACTTCTGACTTGCTTGACATTCTTCGAAGGAGTCATTCTTGACTGGACTCGTTCTGGGTTAACAGCAATGCGAGGGCAGGTGGTCAAAGAGGTTGTTGATGATAACACATATCAGCGAGGGGCAAGGATGGCATTGCTCACCATGAATTCAATTAACATCTCGGAAGAAGTCAAAATGTTGACGCTGACCACGACACATTTTGCCGAGAGGTTCCAAAAGTGTCAAATGACAGTGTGAGAAGCATACGATAACTTGGAAAGAAAGATTAAATAGACCAATGGAAAAGAAAAAGGTGGTTATCAGATTAACCAGTCCAAAGGAATGAATTAGTCGCTCCAGCTCTCCGGGTGAAAGTGATTACGGGAACCTAATGTCAGAGTTGGTAAAATCATTTAACCCAAAAAGAAGAGAGATCAGAGTCCCTGAGTATAGACGAGGAATAAAAGATCCTAATACCTCCCAATTGGCGACGTGGGCCTGTAAGCCACACAGCCATGTTAGTAAAATCATTTGCAAGTACTAGACTCAACTTCGGCCAAGGAGTTGGAAAGGGGGGTTCCTACAGGCAGTCGGCTCTGATACCAACTTGTGACGCCCCCGACTTAATCGTGCACTAATCATACAAGCAAATGCACATGATCAAGCCTAAGGACTCACTTGGAGATATCACAACACAACTCTAAAAATACAAATAAGTCATACAAGCTTTATATTACAAGCCAGGGGCCTCGAGGGCTCGAATACATAAGCTCGATGTCATACAAGCATCAGCGGAAGCATTAGGTATCTGAGTACAGACACAAAGGTTAAACAGATAAGCCTTTACAAAGGCGGGGCAAAATAAAACTCTGGACCGAAAGGCGCAGGCCTCCTGCCTGGGTGCCTCCTATCTACTCCTGGTCGTCGGAGGGCTCCTCGAAGTAGTAGAAACCGGCGGGGTAGTACTGGTAGTAGTCGTCGTCGGCTGCAGGGGCAGCTGGCTCGGTGGGCTCCGGGGCTCCATCGTCTGGTCTCAATTATCGGGTATGGGGAAAAAGGAATGCAAAGCAACCGTGAGTACTCATCCAAAGTACTCATCAAGACTGACATCAGATCTATTCTACTATGCAACAGTATCAACGGAAGGCTGTATATGTGGACTTGTTGCAGAAATGCCAGAATAGAGAGAAAATCCTAGCCTATCGAAGACTAGCATCTTCAGGGTCTTACAGCATTAGCAGAGTACAGATTAGTACAATAATATAAGTAGTAGCATCAAGTAGCATCTCGCCCAGAGATCCTTCCTCGACTCCCTGCGAGAAAGCAATCTCGGAGCCAACATATTCAACCCAATTCTAGTTGTAGTAGATCGGGATATTCTCCGAGCATCCTGTTACCGTGGACACGGCTATTCGAATAGATATACTTCCCTGCAGGGGTGCACCAACTTACCCAACACGTTCGATGACTCTGGCCGGACACACTTTCTCAGTCGATGCCCGGCCTCGGACTATCGACACGTCGTAGCCCCACCTAGGCTCAACAGAGAGGTCAACACGCCGGTCTACATCCTAAGCACTCAAGGGTCTTGGGCCCATCGCCCTGCGCACTCCTGCGCATTGCGAACACGGCCGGTGAGCAGTCCTAGCCCCCTTAATATAAGTGCAGACTTTACCAGACCAACCCGGCACGCGCCGCTCAATCGCTGACGTCTGAAGACTTCGGTTGATACCACGATGCCGAGTACCCATATTATTCCCACGTGCTGGTTAGCGCGAAAAGGCCAGAGGCCTACTCAGATTAAATACCCTAACCCTTAGTGCATTAGGAGCGCGCGGTAACGAGCAGAGACTCACGATACTGTGACCCCGTCGCCCTGTCTCGTGGACTTGCGGCAAGGGCTAAGAATGCCCGGCCACGCCACGTATTCATCTCTCGGGCACCCTCAAGGTCAACCCGACAACATATCTCTCGCGGGTACCCCTCGGGGCCGACCCGTCTTTAACCAGTAACAACAGTAATGTGCAGGTGACCGTGTGTCCGTAACATCAAGCAGGAATCCGAGGAATCACCCTCGTTGGATTCCCACGTGATGATCCCGTCAAAGTGAATCCGGAGGAATCACCCTCGTCGGTATTCACACTAGCGAGGTTGCACGACAGAAGCTCCATTGGAGGTGGTGGAGGAGGAATCACCCTCGGTATCCACGACCGACTAGTTGTACTACAGAGGCATCATCGGGAGTGAGATAAGAGGTATCACCCTCGGCACTCGATGTTAGTTCTGCAGAGTTGGGCAACTTAGGGGTGTGTGTAGTGATGAACAGGTTCCAGCCCGACGATCACATCGATCGGGGCACAGCTACTAAAGCGGGGCAACTACAGCAAGGGAGAGGGGCCACAGATAGTTCTCTACCATCCAACCTATACTAAGCATTTAGGATTGCAGGTAATGTATCAAAGCAGGTTACAAAAATAGGCTATGCAGCAGATTAGGATAAAGCAACAGTAGTAGCAAGTGTAATGCAAGCAGGGGGGAGAAAGAATAGGTGCTATAGACATGCGTCAAGGGGGATTGCTTGCCTGGAAGCTCTGCGGCAAAGGAGGGATCGTCAGCGGTGTCGTCGGTCTCCTGAGCTGCGTCGGTCTCGGGGGCTATCGGAGAAGAAGAGGGGGAAGAAACAATAAATAAAGGCAAATAATGCAACACATATGCATGGCATGGCAATATGCAGTGTTAGTGGTAACCTATTGCATGGCTGGGATATTTTCCCGGCGCTTAGGCTGATTTCGGACTACTGAACCGGAGGGAACGGTTCCAAGTTCAGCTATTTGTGGGCATGTGACAGACAAACGGAGGGCGTATTCGGATTTGTCTCGAAATTCTGAGCAACTTTCATGTTGAAACTTTTTCGATCCGAGCTACGGTTAATTTTCTACGAATTTGCGAAGTTTTTAGCATTTTCTGGATATATTTAAATTAACAGAATTAGTAAGAAATGGCATATGACGTCAGCATGATGCCATGCTTGCGTCAGGGGTCAAACCGACTGGTCAGGTCAAACCTGACCAGCGGGACCCACCTGTCAGCCTCTGCAATGTTAATCAGAGTTAAGTTTAAATTAAATAGAGGATTAAGGGGGTGGACCCCATATGTCAGTGGCAGATTAGGGATTAGTTTTAATTTAAAAACTCGGTTAAACTAATTAACCACGCGGGCCCACATGTCAGAGGCAGATAGGAACAGTAACCCGGGTTGACCGTGGTCAACCCGGTCAAACAAGCGCGCAGGGCCCACAAGTCAGTGACCCGGGACGGGCCACGTCGGCCGGTCGCCGGAAAACGTCGTCGGTGAGCGCACCTCGGCGGCCGAACGCCGGAGTAGCTCGGAATCGAGCTAGAGGGCACCTTTTTGCGCGGTTTTTCTTGCATTCGAACGAGTCGTCCACCGCGCGTCGATCCCCGGCGTCGGAACGGGCAGGGGTGGCCGGAGTCGAGCCCTACGACGACGGCGGCGGCGGTTGTTTACGGGTCCACGGTGGAACGGCGATGCAGTGCGAACTAAGGCGACGCAAAGGGTCAGGCCGCATCTACGCAACGCCCTAAGCTCGGCGACGAGCTCAGGTGGCCATAACAGCGACGGCAACGGCGACAGTGAGCGGTGCGGCGGAGCCGAGCTCGGCCGTTCATGGCGGCAGCCGCTGGAGCTCGAGGAAGAGCTCGGGAAGGGAGAGAGGAGGGGGAGGAGCTTACGGAGCGGCTCACGAAGGCCCTTGGGTGGTCGGGAGCGCAGGGGGAGGCCGGTGGCGACGTCGATCGCCGGAGATGCCGAGGACGGGCGCGGCTCGATTCACCCAATGTGGCGAGCTTCGGCTTTCTCGCGCGGTCGGGGAGGAAGGAGAAGACGACGGCGGAGCCCGTGGTTTGCTCGAGAGGACGGAACGGCGCCGGTGGCCGTGGATCGACGCCGGGCACGGCGGCGGCGTTCGGGACAGAGAGAGAGAAGGGGGCGAGCGAGCTCTGGGGAGAAGGAGAGAGAGGCGAGGGCGACCAGGGGGGATGAACGAGGCCGCGGTCTTATCCCCTCGCGTCGGTGGCTGTCGCCGTGTCGCCGGCTGGGCGGCTCGGGCGCTCTTGCCACGGCGAGCGCGACAGCGCGAGGGAGAGAGAAGAGAGGAGGGAGAGCGGCCGGCTGAGCTGGCTGGGCCTGACTGTGCACTCAGGCCCAGTCGGTCTGGCCCTTTTGTTTTTCTTTCTGCTTTTTCTTTTTCACAGAAGACTTTGAAAATAAAAGGACTGCCATTTTGCACTTTGTAAAATGTGAAATTAGTCCACATAATTACTTTGCACTACCCTGCTTTGCCAAAAAAAAATTTGGGCAATTTTGAATTCCATTTGGATTTTTCAAAAATGGAAATGCATTTAAAGGTGCTGTTTTGGCACTGAATAATTGCTCTAGCCCAGTTTTTAGGAATTTTGGTGATGTTGTTTTCCTAAACACCATTTAATATTGAATATTTTCTAAATGATGAACTTTTTCTCAGGAATTTTTGGACAACTTCAAATTTCAATTGCATTTGAATTTGAATTTAGAGGCAGAATTTGAAAAGAGATATTAATCCAACATAATTATTACTGCAAATCTCAGATGACTTAGCATTAATATGATGGATTGCTGTAGCTCATTACATAGGGGTGTTACACGCTCGCGATGGGGGCTCCCGGCTCCAATGGCGTGCACCAATCGACGTAGCGGACGACGGCGATGCCCTACGACATCTCGGCGAGGCTTGGCGACGACAGAGAACACGGGATCGACGGCGACGGCGGAGTGAGCTTTTGGGCAAGCTCAAATGTGGGCGAGGGAGTGGGCGAGAGGGAAAGCTGAGGACGCTAGGGTTAGCGGGGGAGGGAGACGGCCTGGGGTGGCCTTAAGCACGATGGGGAGGCGGCGGATGCGCGGCGCGTGGCGATCGGCGTTCGGGCGCGCGCGCCAGCTGGTAGCTGCCCGAGGAGGGAGACAACCCGACTGGGCTGGGCCGCGGGTTACTGTGCACTCGAGGCCCAGGTATGCAGTAAACCCTTTCCCTTTTCCTTTTCTTTTTATGTTTTCCTTTTTAGCTTCTGTTTTACTAATTGTTAGGCTACTAATGGACTTTTGTAAAATATGGTTCTGGTCCATTTAAATTCTAGGCAATATTTAGCACTGCCAGAAATTGGTTTGGTGAAATAATGATTTCATTTGAATTTTATTTAATTGCAATGGGATCGAATGGTGCTGTTTGGTACTGTTTTGATGATGTTAGAGTTACTTAGTGAATTTAGGTGATGTTGTTTTCCTGAACATAATTAGAAATAGATTATTTGCTATTTAATGAACATTTTTATTTCCAAGTTGGAACAACTATTATTTTCACTTTAAATTTGAATTTCAATTTGAATTGGAATTTGAAATGAGATATGATGCAAATGATGATCAAGCACTGTTAAGCATGGTGACTTGGCATTATCAAGAGGTGATCACTGTAGCTATTACATGGGGATGTTACAATTCTCCTCCTCTAAAAGAAATTCTCGTCCCGAGAATTAAGAGGTAGGCTGAAAGAAAGCGGGGTATTCTTCACGAAGACGATCCTCGCGTTCCCAAGTGGCTTCATCTTTAGAATGGTTCGACCACTGAACTTTAAGGAACTTGATCGACTTTTGACGGGTTCGACGCTCAGCTTGATCGAGAATGCGGATCGGATACTCGTGATAAGATAGATCTTCTCGCAATTCAAGCATTTCGTGATTCACCGCTCGGATAGGATCCTTGAAGCAGCGTCGGAGTTGCGATACATGAAAGACATCATGCACTTGAGAAAGGTTTGGCGGCAACTCCAATTGATATGCCACATCTCCACGACGGGCGAGAATACGGAACGGGCCAATGTAGCGAGGAGCTAACTTGCCCTTGATCCCAAATCGATGAGTGCCCTTCATCAGAGTGACTTGAAGGTAAGCTTGTTCGCCAGGTTGATAGACCATTACCTGGTGTTTTCGATCATAGTTGCTCTTCTGACGAGACTGAGCAGCTTTCAAATGACCCCGGACAATGCGGACTTGTTCTTCAGCTTGTTGAATAATGTCCGGACCAACGAGTGAGCGTTTCCAGTTTCTGACCAATTCAGAGGGGTTCGGCACTTACGTCCATAGAGAACTTCAAAGGGTGCCATCTTCAAACTAGCTTGATAGCTATTGTTGTATGAGAATTCAGCATACGGGAGAGATTCCTCCCATTTCTTACCAAATGAGATGACACAAGCTCGAAGCATATCTTCAAGCACTTGGTTGACTCGTTCAACTTGTCCCTGGGACTGGGGGTGAAAAGCGGTGCTGAAGGACAGATGAGTTCCCATAGCTTCTTGGAAACTGTTCCAAAACCTTGAGGTAAAGAGGCTGCCACGGTCTGAGCTGATCTCCAGCGGAATACCGTGAAGTGACACGATTCTGGAAACATATAAGTCTGCTAATTGACTAGCAGTGATTGTCTCCTTGACTGGCAGAAAGTGAGCAACCTTTGAGAATCGGTCAATGACGACAAAGATAGCATCATGACCCTTCTGCGATCTGGGAAAACCAGTAATGAAATCCATTTCGACTTTGTCCCATTTCTATTCAGGAATATCAAGGGGTTGCAGAGTTCCGGCAGGCCTTTGATGTTCCGCTTTGATGCGATGGCAAATGTCACACACAGCAACATAGCGAGCAATGTCTCGCTTCATATCAGGCCACCAATATCTCTGTCGGATGTCTTGGTACATCTTGGTACTACCAGGGTAGATTGAAAGAGGTGTATCATGAGCTTCTTTCATGACACGCGGTGTTAGATCCAGATTGTCCTTTCTGGGAACCACTAAGCGATTTTTGAAGAACAAGGTGCCATCAGCCTCAACAGTGAAGAATGAGGGCTTTCCCTTTTTGAGATCGCACTTAATTTTCTCGACCTCAGAGTCAGCTTTCTGTATATTCTTGATGAGGTCCTTGAGATCTGGTGCAACAACCAGGGTATTGAGATGACCCTGTGGGACAATGTGAAGGTTCAACTTGCGAAGCTCTTCATAAAGAATAGGTTGTGCTTGCTGAACCATGAGGTTGTTGCAATAAGACTTGCGACTCAAGGCATCGGCCATTACATTAGCCTTGCCAGGGGTATAGGAAATATCCATGTCATAGTCAGCTATTGTCTCGAGCCATCTTTGTTGACGGAGGTTCAAATCTGGTTGGGTATACAGATATTTCAGACTTTGGTGGTCCGTGTATATCTCGCAACGATTACCAAGAAGGTAATGTCGCCACAGCTTCAGAGCATAGATAACGGCTGCTAATTCGAGATCATGAGTTGGATACTTATTTTCGTGAGGACGCAACTGACGAGAGCCATAAGCAATCAATTTGCGCTCTTGCATTAGGACACATCCTAATCCTTGACGGGATGCGTCACAATATATCACAAAGTCCTTGCGAGTATCTGGGGGTGCTAGCACTGGGGCAGATGTCAACTTATCTTTAAGTGTCTGGAAACTTTCTTGGCACTTTTCCGTCCACTCAAACTTCTTGCCTTTGTGAAGCAAATCAGTCAGTGGCTTAGCAATCTTGGAGAAGTTCTCAACGAAACGGCGGCAATAGCTGGCGAGACCGAGAAAACTTCTGACTTGGTTGACATTCTTCGGGGGAGTCCAGTCGAGAATAGCCTGAACTCGTTCTGGGTTAACTGCAATGCCATCTTTGGAAATCACGTGACCAAGATAGGTCACCTCAGATAACTAGAATTCACACTTGGAGAATTTGGCATACAATTGATGTTCTCGAAGTTTCTCCAATACAAGCCGAAGATGTTCGGCGTGTTCTTCTTCATTCTTGGAAAATATAAGGATATCATCCAAATAAACCACGACGAATTTGTCGAGGTAGTCCATGAAGATATAGTTCATCAATCGAGAGAAGGTTGCTGGAGCATTGGTTAATCCGAAGGACATAACGGTGTACTCGTATGATCCATAGCGAGTAACGAAAGCGGTCTTCGGGATATCCTCTTTACGAACTCGGATCTGATGATAACCCAACCTTAAGTCGAGTTTAGAGAACACAGAGGATCCAGCAAGTTGATCATAAAGATCGTTGATCCGTGGAAGTGGATATTTGTTCTGGATTGTTGCTTGGTTAATAGGCCGATAGTCCTAGACCAATCGGTTAGTTCCATCCTTCTTCTTAACAAAGAGAGAAGGTGCTCCCCAGGCAGAGGTACTTGGACGAATGAAACCCTTTTTAAGTGACTTGTCGATTTCTTCCTTAAGCTCGAGAAGTTCATGCGGAGGCATTTTATAAGGACGCTTCGCAATAGGGGTAGTGCCAGGTTTCAAGTCGATGACGAACTCGACAGCTCTAACCGGGGGTATTCCTAGAAGTTCTTCTGGAAAAACGTCCGGAAAATCGCGAACGATTGGAACGTTCTCAATTCCATCAAGAGGTGAGGCATTCAAAGCATTCAGAGCATATATCTGAGCTTCGGCATTCTGGGTAATTCGGGCGGTGTAGTTCACTATCTCATCGGAGGGGTGAAGAAGTTGGACGACTTTGGTGGCACAATTGATCGAAGCAATGTGAGCTTTCAACCAATCCATTCCCAGAATGAGATCTATGGTGGAAGACTTCAAGATGATGGGTGAAACAAGGAATTCAATTCCTTCGATTTCAACAGGGACATTGTGAGCCATCATAGAGGTACGACAGTGGCCTCGAGGGGTGCGGACAACCATTTGTAGGTTCATGTTTTCAAATGCAATGTCATGTGATAATGCAAATGCTTCTGACATGAATGAATGCGATGCTCCTGAATCAAATAAAACATAAGCGGGTACTGAGTTAACGAGAAGGGTATCCATCACAGTAGCAGGTTGATCCTGAACTTCTTCGATATCAATGTTGTAAGCATGTCCACGACCATAAGCAGAAGACCCAGTATTATAGTTGCGGGTCTGATTGTTGCCTTGACCATTGCCACGGCCATTGCGAGGAAGTGCCAACTGATTCTGATTCTGGCGGCAGACCTTGGCAAGGTGACCTGGTTTGCGGCACTTGAAACACAGACCATCTTCAGGACGAAGAGGAGCAGCTTGAGTTCTCGGCTGCCTCGGTGGTGGAGGAGGCAAACGAGGTGCAACATAAGAAGGCCTTGGCGCAGGGGCAGTTGGACGGTACACGCTGTTGGGAATCCAGATTTTACGCCTTTGTCCTGAGCTCGAAGATGAGCCAATATCACGGTGGCGCTTCTGTGACTCCTTGTGCTCCATCTGAGTGGTCTCTACCAAAATAGCCTTGTTCACGAGGGTGGCAAAGTCAGTGAAGTCTTGAGCAGCAAGTGCAAGCTTGAGGTCTGGGTGGAGTCCACTACGGAATTTCTCCTGTCTACGAGCATCAGTTGGAATGTCCTCTTCAGCATAGCGGGATAGGTTAAGAAACTCCCGCTGATAAGCTTCGACAGTCTTATTGCCCTGAGTAAGGTTGCGAAACTCTGTCTTCTTCCGGTCCATAATCCCCTGAGGAATGTATCGGGCACGGAAAGCAGTCTAAAACTCAACCCAGGTAATGACTGTCCCCTCAGGTAGTGAACGCCTGTGGGTGGACCACCATTGAGCAGCGGGGCCCTTCAGGAAGTAGGACGCGAAGGTGACAAGGTTCTCAGGGGCGACACCGGTAGACTCCATCTCGAAGGAGATGTCGCGAAGCCAGTCATCAGCATCCAGTGTCTGTTCAGAGTTGCGGTAAATAGTTGGGTTGAGACGTACAAACTCCTGCAGAGTTATTGGGGCAGGCTGCTGATTCTGAGCATTCTGGTTCTGGTGCGGGAACTGAGCCATAATTCCAGTCATGAACTGACGGTTCAACTCGAATTGCTGCATCATAGCTGCCATATAGTCTGGCGATGGTGTGTTTTCGAGGGCACGACCACGACCATGACCACGAGCACCTGGCCTAACCATCCTGCTAAAATTTTAACAGGGGGTAGTTTAGTAAAAGCAACTGCAAGTGTTTAGCAACAAACATGATGTAACACGACAATGAATAAGTAGTGCAATGGATACATAACAGTAGTCAATTAAGACATACAGATCCATACACAGAGTCGGTTACACGCGGACAGCATAAGTTCGCAAAATTAAACAGCTAGACATACTAGGCGGCGCGCAGGCACGCGGTGAGGAATACACAACGAGACATAGCAAAGGCTACATCAACGTCAGGGAAAACCACTGAAACGGGGTAACTGCAAGTGCGGACGATGAGTATCCAGGGCAGAAAAGTCCTGCTCTCCGTGTGCACTCTGATGCAGAACCCGGTCTCGAACTGGGAGAAGAGGTCCACATGCAGGTGTGTGACCTCCAACAGCAGGCCAATCGATACCTGACGGCATCTGAGTCCTGCATGGGTAAAGGATGTACTCTGGATGTATCCCTACACGGACAACTGGTAGCAACTGTGGCATAGCATCGTAGAGACGCGCTCGAGTGGCAAACAACTCGACGGCAAGAGCCCGGGCAGTGCGATCCAGAGCCTGTGTGCACTGAATCAAAACCTGCGGGTCGTATCGACGACGCTCGTAAGGGGCACAGACAGCTGTGTAGTACCCGGTAGCATCTCCAGCAGGGGCATACGGGATGTATCGGAACTCGGAGTCATCCAAGAGACTATGCTCTCCACGGAGACGTGCGACAGCAGAATAAGCGGCATCATGGACTTCCATCTCAATCGTCACGCCAATACCGTGAAAAGTGTGCAACTCAGTGTCAGAGTTGTCCCGCTGATCAAAGATACGAAGATTGGCATGGTACTGCTCCTGGTTGAACTCGCGGTAATCCTCATAAACCATGTACTTGGGGTACTAGCGGTAGCCCAGTCTGGTCAGGAGGGCGATCAGGACGGCTGGAAAACCAGGCGCATCACGAGCCCAAGTGCGAAGCACAAGCTGCGTCGCAGGGCATGGCGGAAACAAACGATCCATCTGAAATAGAGGAAACTTCAAGATTGTCAAATGTCAGTGTGAGAAGCATATAATAACTTGGAGGGAAAGGTTAAACAGACCAATGGAAAAGAAAATGTGATTATCAGATTAATCAGATCAATGGGAAGGAATAAGTGCAGATAACCCAGCTTTCCGGGTAGATGTGATTACGAGAACCTAGTGTCGGAGTTAGCAAAATCATTTAACCCGAAAAGAAGAGAGATCAGAATCCCAGAGTAAGGAAGAGGAATAAAAGATCCTAATACCACCCATTTAGGCGACGTGGGCCCGTAAGCCACACAGCCATGTTAGTAAAATATTTTTTGGAAGACTAGACTCAACTTCGACCAAGGAATCGGAAGGGGGCTTCCTACAGGCAGTCAGCTCTGATACCAACTTGTGACGCCCTCTGCTCGACTGTGCACTAATCATACACGCAAACGTGCACGCTCGAGATCAGAGACGCACGGGAAGATATCACAACACAACTCTAAACTCAAATTTCAACATAAATCTTTATATTACAAACCAGGGGTCACGAGGACCCGAGTACATAAGTCATACACACAAATAATATCTGGGTACAGACATAGTTAGTCAAGTTTGCCTTAAGAAGGCTAGCACAAACAGCGACACTGATCGAAAAGGCGCAGGCCTCCTGCCTGGGAACCTTCGAACTACTCCTGGTTGGCTGGCTCAACCCAGTAGTGCGTGCCTCCGGGGCTCTCCTGGTAGTAGTCTCCTGCGGGGACGTCTGGCTCCTGGGCTCCAACGTCTGATCACAATATTCGGGTATGGGGAAAAAGGGAAGCAAAGCAACCGTGAGTACTCATCCAAAGTACTCGCAAGACTGACATCAGATCTATGCTAGGTATGCATCGGTATCAAAGGAATGGGGCTATATCTTTGGACTGAACTACAGATTGCTAGAATAGAGGGGGAGAAGCCTAGCCTATCGAAGACTAGCATCTTGAAGCAATCTTGCAGCATTAGAAGAGAGCAGATTAACATATTATAAATTAACAAGCATGTTGAAGCAAACCCAGAGATCCTTCTTCGACTCCCTGCGAGAAAGCAATCCCGGAGCTTATAATTAATTAACATGTATCCAGTTCAAATAGTGGTAGATCGGGATACAACACTGAGCGTCCTGTTACCGTGGACACGGCTATTCGAATAGATAACTTCCCTGTAGGCGTGCACTACTATTACCCAACACACTCGATTACATCTGGCCGGATACACTTGCTGGGTAATGCCCGGCCTCGGGTAATCGACACGACGCAGTCCTACCTAGGCTCAGCAGAGAGGTCAGCACGCCGGTCTAAATCCTAAGTGCGAAGGGGTCTTGCGCCCATCGCCCTTTACACTCCTGCATGTTGCGTGGCTGGTCGGGGCCCAAGCGCGACACTGTATACACAAGTGACGTAACCAGCCCACCCCAACAATCAGGCCGCATCTCTGAGTTGTGACGTCTGAAGAGCTTTCGGCTAATACATACGACGTAGAGGGTCCCATAACCATTATCCCACGTGGTGGTAGTGCGTATAGGGCCAACGACCAACTCAGATCAAGTACCCAAATCCGTTAGGCATATTTAGTAACTCGCAGAGACGATCGGACTACCTGTCGCTCCGACTTAGTAACACACGGATCACGATCAGGGTGGTCTACGCCTGCCCTGTTGTTCCGCCACAATAATCTCTTGCGGGTGCCCTCCTGGCAAGCCCGACTTCACATTTCCCCGCGGGTACCCCTCGGGGTCGACCCGCCTGTAACAAAGGTCAAAGTAACCGTGTGTCCAAGTATCGAGAAGGAATCCGAGGAATCACCCTCGAGGGATTCCCACTCGAGGAGTTGCACGACTGAAGCTTTATCGGAAGTGATGAAAGAGGAATCACCATCGGTAACCCACAACCGGATAGATATTCTACAGAGGCATCATCGGAAGTGTGATAAGAGGTATCACCCTCGGCACTCGGTGGTAGCTCTGTAGAGGTGTGTGGTGATGTGTTGTTCTCATCCCGTTCGATCACATGGATCGGGCACAGGTACTAAAGCGGGGCAACTACATCAAGGAAGAGGGGCCATAGATGGTTTACCATCCAACCTATACTAAACATCTCGGATAGCAGGTAGGTATCAATAACAGTTACAAGGAAAGGCTTTGCATCAGAATAGGATAAAACAATAGCAGTAGCAAATTCTAATGCAAGCAGAAGGGAGAGAGAATAGGTGATATAGGCATGCGTCAAGGGGGGTTTGCTTGCCTGGAAGCTCTGCTGAGATGGGCTGGTCGTCGGAAGGCCGCTCATCCGGAGCGTAGTCGTACTCAACTGTGTCGGCGTCGGTCTCGGCGTCTATCGGGAGAGAAGGAGGGGGAAGAAATAATAAATTCATGGCAATAATGCAACAGCGATGCATGACATGCCTAAATGATATGCAGATCTGACATATTGCCTATATAACTGTTTTAGTTAATTTAGCAATTTATTTGGAATAATTTTATTAAGGTCATGCACTATTCATCTATCGAAATCGGGAAAAAAGTTTCATGTTCGGTATGTTAGAGGGATGTGACAGGTATGTGGGTGGCTTATTCGGATTCTTCATATTTTTCTGATCATTTTTCATATATAAATTATTTTCATTTGAGTTACGGTTTAATTTATATGATTTTTCAAAGTTTTAATCATTTTCTGGATTTTCTGGAATTAATTCTAATTCGAAATTAAATAGTAAAATGCTAAACGTACCCAGCTCTGTGTACACAAAAAGGCACCAAAGAGGCTGACATGTGGGCCAGGTTGACTGGTCAACGGCCCAGTCAGCGGCCAGCTCACAGAGGCTGACATGAAGGGCCTGCTGCTGAGTCAGCGGCTGACTGGATCAATCTTATCCGGTTAAACAGTAGGCTGGGCCCACCTGTCATACACAGTAGACTAATTAGGGTATTAATTTAATTAACCGGGTTTAATTAGGAGGTGGGGCCCCATGTCAGTGACTGTACCGTTTAAGTTAATTGGTGTTTAACCTAATCCGAGTTAATTAGCGAGTGGGGCCCACCGGTCAGTCTCACACAGGCGTCATTAGCGACCCCCGTTGACTGGCCATGTCAGCACGCCGGCGGCTAGTCGGCGGTGGCCATTTCCGCGGCGGCGTGGCTCGGTCTTGGCCGAAAAATGGCCACAGGCCACCATTTTGAACGCGGGAGGTCGCGTTCGAACGCGCGCGAGGTGCCGCATCCAGCGGTGGCACTGGTTCGGCCGGAGACGGGCTAGGTCGACGGCGGTGAGCGGCGAGGCGGACGTCGGAATTCGGGCAAGTACGGGCTCGGCGCTAGAGGCTACGGGGACGAGAGCTAACGGCATGGGCGGCCTCAACGAGCTGCGCTGAGAACGCGCGTGTGCTCGGACGAGCATGACAACGCCTACCACGGCAGCGGCGAGCATCGCGGCGGAGCTGCATTCGGGCGGCGACGACAGAGGCGGCTACGAGCGCGGAGAGAGAAGGGAAACGCGCGCAAGCTCACCGGGAGCCTGCAGGTGTGCTTAAGCGGGCTCGGAGAAGCTCGTCGACGGCGAATCGGCGACGGAGGCGAAGATGCCCGAGGAGGAAGAAGAGGAAGTAGCGCTCGCGATGGGGGCTCCCGGCTCCAATGGCGTGCACCAATCAACGTAGCGGACGATGGCGATGCCCTACGACATCTCGACGAGGCTTGGGGACGACGGAGAACGCGGGATCGACGACGACGGCGGAGTGAGCTTTTGGGCAAGCTCAAATGCGGGCGAGGGAGTGGGCGAGAGGGAAAACTGAGGAGGCTAGGGTTAGCGAGGGAGGGAGACGGCCTGGGGTGGCCTTAACCACGACGGAGAGGCGGCGGATGCGCGGCGCGTGGCGATTGGCGTTCGGGCGCGCGCGCCAGCCGACAGCTGCCCAAGGAGGGAGACGACCCGGCTGGGCTGGGCCGCGGGTTACTGTGCACTCGAGGCCCAGGTATGCAGTAAACCCTTTCCCTTTTTCGTTTTCTTTTTATGTTTTCCTTTTTAGCTTCTGTTTTACTAACTGTTAGGCTACTAATGGACTTTTGTAAAATATGGTTCTGGTCCATTTAAATTCTAGGCAATATTTAACACTGCCAGAAATTGGTTTGGTGAAATAATGATTTCATTTGAATTTTATTTAATTGCAATGGGATCAAATGGTGTTGTTTGGTACTGTTTTGATGATGTTAGAGTTACCTAGTGAATTTAGGTGATGTTGTTTTTCTGAACATAATTAGAAATAGATTATTTGCTATTTAATGAACATTTTATTTCCAAGTTGGAACAACTTTTATTTTCACTTTAAATTTGAATTTCAATTTGAATTGGAATTTGAAATGAGATATGATGCAAATGATGATCAAGCACTGTTAAGCATGCTGACTTGGCATTATCAAGAGGTGATCACTGTAGCTATTACATGGGGATGTTACAATAGCTCAGTCTGAGGAATCAAGGTTTGACCTGTGATTCACATATATACAAAGCCAAGTCCACACAAAATATGAATTTTGTGAAAGCGTGAAAACGCGAGGGGATGCAAAGATACACACGGAACTGAAGTTGTCAGATCCGTTGGACATCAGGCTATACCACGAGCGAAGCATATTTTACACCGGTATGCCATAGGTGTAAAGTGTTTTAACATTGACTAGATTATTGACTCTAGTGCAAGTGGAAGTCTGTAGGAGATATGCCCTAGAGGCAATAATAAATGTTATTATTTATCCCCATGTTCCTGATTAAGTTTATGTTCAATGCTATAACTGCTATGGTTTTCGAGTCTGCAATAACCACGAGGCTCGAAGGAAGACTCATATGCACGTGTGGAATAATAAACGGTAAAATGTATTCCTAGTCTGGCCTCTAAGACTAGCTCAAGTGTTGCATGATGGTTCTGTTTTCCTGATCATGGGCATGACTATGCCGGCAACTTTGAGGGCACAATGTTAGGAGAACACTTGTGTTGAATCGACCCGATTGATGTTATGCTATGAGATATATTCGTCACAAGTTTATGGTTAATAACACAGAGTAAGTTAACGTTTGCATAATTCCTTAGACCATGAGAGTATCGAGTTTCTTCATGCTTGTTTCATGAACTTTGGGGTTTGTTCAACGTCATCCGTAAATGGGTGGCTATTACGGCGGCTTACGGGTTCATGAAAAAGTATGTCAAGTAACTTGATAGCTCAAGATTGGGATTTGCTCCTCCGATGATGGAGAGATATCTCTGGGCCCTCTCGGTGTTACGGTATCCATCATCGTCTGGCCAAACACAATGTGATTTGATCACAGGGATGCCGGAACACGGGAACGAGAAAAGAGAACAAAACCGGTAACGAGGTAACTGGCATTGTGGACAAGTGTTGATCCATGGGGATGCCAATAAGTCTCACCTCGGGTATTTGTAACATATCGCGAAGCAACAGGAATAGCACACGGCAACTGGAGGTTCACTCGAATATTTATTCGTGTGGGTATAGGGGTCAATATGGGTGTCCACGGCTCCGATGTTGATCATTGATCGGAAAGAGTTCCGGTCATGTCTATACTTCACCGAACCTATAGGGTCACACGTTTACGAGTCATCTATCTGTTGAATACTAGACAGGGAGTCTGAGAGAAAGTCATCGGAAAAGTTTCGGAGACAACGGAAAAGTTCCGGAGAGAGAACACCGGAATAGTTTCGGTAAAACCGAAAAGTTGTTTCGGAGTATACCATTAAGTCAAATTGGTTTCGGCACACGCCTGGAAATTCTTGGAGGGTGCCAAAATTGTTCTGGAAACTTCTGGGATTTTTCCGGGATAAAAACCGGAAATGTTCCGGAGCTGCCGGAACCGGTTTGGTTGCTTTTCGCAGATGAAAATCACTAATCCGGAATTGTTTCGGAATGCGTCCAAAATCATTTTAGTGGGTACTAGAATTATTGTAAGACGCACAGAAATATTTTCGGATTTAACAGTCGCGGAAAAATGTTTTCGTGAATAGTGAATGTGCTTTTTGGGTGGCTTCTTGGAGAAGCCACCTTGAGGGCCTTTTTGGTATTTTTCCCCTAGTGGCTTCTTGGAGAAGCCACCCTTGGGCTTGGCCTATAAATAGGGGTGGAGAGGGGGCTGCCCAAACACACTCCAACTCTCTCACACAATGCCATGCAATGATCTGGCTTCTTCTCTTCCTCCCACGAAAAGAGTTTCGTAGAGCCGAAAGGCTGTCTGGGTTCCCGTGGGAACTAGTTCTGGACGGCGAAGCCCTGCCGGATAGATTACACCGTATGTGTGCAACCCCGTAGAGAGGTCGTAGGTTCGATCTTTTTGCCCGAGGGGCTGTTCGAGAGTGCCTCCCGAAGGGCTGTCCGAGTGACCGTCCGAGTTTTGAGGGTCCTCCCGAAGGGCTGTCCGCGATACCGTCCGAGGGACTGTCCGACCGCCTCCCGGAGGACTGTCCGAGGGGCAGTCGAGGGAGTACATCCTCGCGGTTGGGAGGTTGTAAATCCTAACTGCGGGAATCTGCACCAACGATTGTCATCGACTCTACTTTCGCTGCGCTACGAGTCGGTAACGAAAAGATCAAACCTTGTATGCAGTCTCTATAGTGGTCCTGGGCTAGTGCGTAGATCGAATTTTTTTTGTTTTCTGCTGCGTTCCCTTACATCCCACGTGTTTCTCCGACCAATGGCAGAGACAGGGGGACCAGCAGGGGCCCTGGCCCCCCTGACATTAGGAATTTGCTGCTAATTCACTGATGAACAGTGCATAATTAGCAATTATTTGATGCTTAGAGTCTTATTTTCCAATGCTTTGGCCCTTCCCAACCTATTTTGACAGCAATCGGCCCCCCTATTCCAAATTTCCTGTCTCCGACCACACAATCCATGTAGCTCTGCGGGCGTCTGCTTTCGTAAAACAATTTATACTGCTCCTGGGGACGCGAATATGGCATGGTGACTCTGTCTGCTCCAACAAACTGACATGCAGTGTGTCCTTTACTTGGTGCTAACCCATAGATGTTTCTGGAACGACCCAGATAACACTGAACGACACTGTAGCAGCGAATCCCTGCGCTATAAGCCGTCGGATGGAGCTCAATGAACGGCCAGAAATGCATTTCAACGCGTGAATTCAAACATTCAAAACTCGTACACTATATAGTATAGATATAGATATAGATTTTATTATATTAGGTATAGATTAGTTTGTTTTCAAATAGTACGTGTGTACTTTGTTCAACCGAAGTTATGGCCCAAGCGATACGCAGGTGGGCTTCCTGGAACTGCCCGTCCGAATGAGTTGAGCAGGCTTTCTACAAAAAACAAAAAACAATTGCGCTCATGGCAGGGATCGGACCCACGATAAGCACACTATCATCGAAGGGACGCAGTGAGTTGAGCTAGCTGACACCCATATGATCTTGTTTTCATTCCTGTAAACATTGTAATGACTAAATAAAGCTTTGTGAGATTCTCATAAACAAAAAAACTAACACCCATATGAGAGAAGGAGAGTTAGTTTAGTAACTAAATAGTACCACCTCCCTTTTCTACATCAAACCTCACTGGTTTATATACGATCACGAGTAACCTGAAGAAAAAAGGAGACGTCTGGAGGTATGGAAAGACCCGATAAAGGAGGAGATCATGCTGTTGGTTATTTTTTTTGGGAAATTTCTGATCTATTTATCTTCAATCATGATAGGACAACGAACACCATAAATAATAAAAATTGCATCCAGATCCGTAGACCACCTAGCGATGACTACAAGCACTGAAGCGAGTTGAAGGTGCGCCGCCGTCATCGCCCCTCCCTCGCCGGAGTCGGGTAAAATTTGTTGTAGTAGACAGTCGGGAAGTCGTCGTGCTAAGTAGGACCAGCGCACCAGAGCAGCAACCGCCGTTGATGAAGAGTAGCATAGATTGGAATGATACAACCTGAAGACACACAAACGTAAACGAACGACGAACAGATCCGAGCAAATCCATCAAAAACAGATCCGTCAGAGACACAGCTCCACACACCCACCGAATATGCTAGATGCATAATCGGGACGGGGGCTAGACGGAGAGAACCTCATTCCATCTTCAGGAAGCCGCCGCCGTCTTCGGGGCGGGGGCTAGGCGACTGCTTCTTACCCTAGGCAGTTGCGTACGTGCTGTGGCATCCCTACATATTGCCTTCACGATCATGCTGTTGGTTGGCTCGATTAAAAAGCATTGTTGGCGCTTGTGATTGTTGTGCATCTACAGGGAAGAGAACATAGATAATTCATCAGCCGTGCAAAAAAAGTTGAAGCCGACCTGCTCTCACAATGGAATAACAGAAATTATTTCTTGCAATCATCTATGAGGTAATCAGAAGATGATGCTGGGACTTGGTTGATTTATTATTTTTTATTGCTATTTTCTAGCACAAATAAAACTTTGCTCTACCAGTTCCTAAACGACCTTGCTATGCGGTACGACTGAGTTCATGTCCAACATTGTACGATTAGAGACAATCATAAATAATTCAGTTTGTGGACCATGGCATTTAAAAATGATTTGCTCTCTGGTCGTACTGCTCGGACGAGAAAAGCATCGTACGCAGAGCAGTTTCGGTTCCTAAATCAATTGGCTTGCCCATGTGAGCTTGGGGAGATTTTTATCTTAGTGCTGCAAGTCAGATCAAAATTCTTTTTTATCTAGGTATATATATTGTGTAGTTTTAATTATATAAGAACATGCTACCAGTCAACAAACGAAGGTGCACTTAATTTCTTGGTATTTCTTTGTACATTATTTACCTATCAAATTTACTTAGTAATAATATAATTTTACTTTCAGTTGGAGGGCACTGTTATGTATAGGGAACCAAATTGAATCAAAGCAAATATGTTTATAGAGTTGTGTAGAATCGACGCAAAAAAAAAAAGAGTTGATCAGGTTAGAAAAGCTTATTACAAATGTGTAAATGTGTTAACATTTGCTCACTAATTGGTGGTAATATAATTAGTACTATTGTTACGATGGGTTGAAATTCTTTTAAATATGCTATCTATATTATCTACTAGAGTCATTGGCTGCCTGTCGGCCCCGATTGACGTGGAGACGAAGGACGCCCCCAGACCGTACGTTCACTCAAATGCCAAGGACACGCACCTCGCACCGTTTTGTGCTAACATGCTCCCCTGGGCTGAATCGGAATGTTGCTTGATGTCGTTATGTACTAGCATGTTCTCCTAGGACGAATTGTTGGGTAGAGGGCCGGGGCGATGTTGGGCACCTGATCGGTGTTTGTAGGACACCCACGCTCTTCGGGGCTGCCAAACCCTGACTCCGTGTGGGTCATCATGGTGATGCTGGACGTTTGGGTTTCACGACAGAATTGAAGGTAGATCACTGGTAATGACACGCGTTGTCACGTCGCTGCTATGTGATGCAGGGCAAGAAGGGTGTCAAACAGGATATGGCGAGGAGGTAAAAACACATATAATCCTTTTTTTTTTCATCGTCCGTTTACACTGCCATCGTAGCATTTCAAAAGTGTATCTTCTGTTGCAACGCACGGACAATTTTCCTAATAAAAAAAGTAAAAATAAATTAAAAAAAAGGAAAACCAAAAGGCAGAAAGACCAGGTAATCTATCGTAGGTAGCCAATGGGCGGCCCACCTCAGCCGGGCGTGTGGGGTTTTGCTCGCTTCAGACAGGAGATACTACAGCACACGCGTGCACCTATATCTCGCATTAAGCGAGATGGTAGAAACTCTCGTGTGAAGTGTGTACAGTAACGGGCCGGCAGGCCCCCTTTGTTTGGGCTACAGATTCCTGAGAATCACCTTGCTATGGATTCCTGAGAATCAGCTGTGGCTCTGGATTCCTGAGAATCAGAATTTGTCTGTTTGTTTACCCTGTTGTTTGTCAGCTTTAGGAGTTGTGGATGTTGTGAAATGTCAGTAACGTCCTCGATTGCTGAGTATGATGTTTATATGCAGATTAAAGCACAAGTTATCTATTTTGACTCGATAAAGTGAAAATTAGCAAAAAAACACAATATATAGAATATATTTTTCTTGAAATGACATGATGGTATGAATATATCATCCGAAATATGCATTTGAAACATAACATCCAAAAAAAGCATCCACCCTCGTAGTCTTCCATACGAAATTTATCATCCATATATGGACCAACCATCATAGTCTTACATACGTGCACATATCGTCAGTATGAAATTAGGACAATATACATATATTCAGTATGAAATCATGTTAACAAGTTGCATAAGTCAGGCAATATACATATATTCAATTCGCTCCTAAGGTTGAAATTAGGTCAGGCAACAATAATATTCTCTCCATTGGAACAAACAGGTCACAACCCAATGTTAATCAGGGACATACACCACAACACGAATGTTAATCAGGGGCACAAGTCAAACACCATGAAGCAAACAATGCATTTTTTGGGAGGGAAAAATTTAGCTCGTCCTCACGCAGGTCGGGGATGGGCAGCGCGGGTGCAGTCAGGCAGGCGCAGGTGGAGTCGGGGGCCAAGGTGGACCAGCGGCTCGGTGCAGCTGGAGCTCCGACGTGGTGCAGGGAGAGCTTGGGTCGGCGGCGCAGGCCGAGATCAAGGCCGGCGGAGCAGGCGGAGATCAGGGGTGGTACGGCTTCAGGTGGAGGCGCCCGGATCCGCACTCCCAGGGTGGCGACGGGGCCGGCAGAGGTGGTGGCGCACGAAACCTAGGCAGCCATCGCCTCTCTCTGTTTCTTCCGTCTGCTTCGGTTGGGTGAGAACGAACGAGAGGAGAAGCTGTCGGTGGAGGTAATTGGGTTGGGGAGGCGGTGGCATTTCTATTGTAATAACGGTGAGAAGTTGGCCTATACTTGCAAGGGGGTAAGTGGCAGCTCAGGAATCAGCAAAATCATTGATTCGGGTTTCCGGCTTCGGCTAGTGCATTTTTAGGAATCGATTCTACGAAGCTGTGGTACGAATCTGTCTATTTGTTTGAGAATCCGATTTTGGATGGGCTAGAATCCGGGAATCACTAGCTAAAGCTCAAACAAAGGCCACCTGGATCGATCCTACGATTTGTTGGTTGCTTCGCAGCACTGTTGCCACTGAGCTAACATCAAGTTCATGTTCAATATGCAGGGTGCGACCTACTAGAACGAAAAGAGCCGGTTTTTACACTGGTTTTTCGCGGTTTTTTTTGTTTTTCTTTTTTCACCCGTTTTTCTTTCTTTCTTTCTTTCTCTGTTTTTACTGGGTTTTTTGTTTTATTTCCTTTTTCTTCATTTTTATTTAGTTTTCTCTGGGTTTTTTCTTTTCTTTTTTTGTATGGTTTCCCTATTTCTTCTCCATTTTTGATGTTTTTTCTTTCATTTTCTTTTGGTTTTTCTTTGTTTCTTTCATTGTTTTTATCGACTTTTCTTTTCTTACTCTTTTTCTTTTTTTTCTTTGGTTTTGTTTCTTTCTTGGTTTTCAACATTTTTTTGTTTTTCTTTGTTTCTTTATAGATTTTCACTTTTTTCATTTGTTTCGTCGGGTTTTTTATTTTATTTTATTTTTGGTTTATTCTCTTTCTTTTTTGGTTTTCATTTTTTGGATTTCTTTGTTTCTTTTTGTCTTCATTCTATATTTTTTGTATATGTCAAGAACATTTTTCTAATACACGTTTAACATTTTCTTAATACATGGTCCAAAACAATTATATACAAATTTTAACATTTTTGAAATGCATAATTAACATTTTCAAATACAAGATTAATTTTCTTTTGAATATAACATGGTCAACATTTTTCCTATACACAAGTTTAAACTTTATTCAATGCTTGATTAACATTTTTCAAATACAAGATTAACATTGTTTAATACATGCTCAACATTTTTTCGTATACACATTTAACATTTTTCAAATACTTGACTAACATATTTTAATACATGGTCACCATTTTTCTGATACATGGTCAATATTTTTTGTATACACAATTAAAAAAAATTCAAATGCTTGATTAACATTCATGAAATACTTGTTCAAAAATTTCCGAATGCTTGATTAACATTTTTTTATACATGGTCAAAATATATCATCATTTTTTAATACATGGTCAACATTTTCTCTATACACATATAACATTTTTCAAATGCTTGATTAACATTTCTCAAATACATGTTCAACATTTTTTTTAAATGCTTGATTAAAATGTTTTAAATACATGATCAATTTTTTTTCATACACATTTTTTGTATACGTTTTTCGTATACGAGATAAACATTTTCTCTATAAGCATTCAACATTTTTCAAATACTTGGTCAACATTTTTCAAATGTCTTTTTGTAGAATGTTTTTTGTAATATATGTACTTAGAATATTTAAAGTATAAACAAATGTAAACAAATAATGCAGAAAATGAAAACGGAGAAAAGAAAAGAAAAAAAACCAGGCTGTGGCATCCCTTGCGTCTGGGTCGGCCCATATTGCTCTCACCCTTCAGTGAGGGTTCCATAGGTCACGCTTAATGCGAGACATAGGGCACCCACAGCACACCACCAACCCTGGAAATAGTTTTCTTAGTGTAATAGGGTTCTTTATTCAATCAAAATGTTCAACGGATTACAACAAATATCCGGGAGTGAACCCAACCACACATAACGGCCTACGTCCAAAGACAACGCAGCCTGCCAAGCTATGTGTTTTTGCCATTGTCTCCCTATTCTCATGAACTACTACGACACGCGGTGCTCCATCTTCCTCAAGATCATTGTATTGGAACATAAAGCCTTCTTGTAATAACTTGTCACCACCTGTAGCCATTTGAACTGCATCAATATTGAGATCTTGAGCAAGTGCAAAACCCTCATTACATGCTATAACTTCAATGCAAGACAGATCGGTTTGGCCCTCAATCACACCCACGAAAGCTCCAGAAACTGACCAAATTCATCATGACAGACCGCCGCTGCTGCACCCTTACGGCCATCTCTAGAGAATTGTAACGCCCCCGACTTAATCGTGCACTAATCATACACGCAAATGCGCACGATCAAGCACAGGGACTCACGGGAAGATATCACAACACAACTCTAAACTCAAATTAAAACATAAATCCACATATTACAAGCCAGGGGTCACGAGGACCCGAATACATAAGTCATACACACAAATGATATCTGAGTACAGACATGGTTAGTCAAGTTTTCCCTTAAGAAGGCTAGCACAAACAACGACACGAATCGAAAAGGCGCAGGCCTCCTACCTGGGAGCCTCTGAACTACTCCTGGTCGGCTGGGTCAACCCAGTAGTACGTGCCATCTGGACCCTCCTGGTAGTAAGCTCCTGCGGTGGCATCTGGCTCCTGGGCTCCATCGTCTGATGTATCATCAAGTAGGGATGGGGAAAAGAATAGCAGAGCAACTGTGAGTACTCATGCAAAGTACTCGCAAGACTGACATCAGATCTATTCTATTTATGCATTGGTATCAAATGGAGAGGCTGTTTCTGTGGACTATATAGCAGCAATGCCAGAATAGAGAGAAAGGCCTAGCCTATCGAAGAATAGCATCTTCGGGGTCTTGCAGCATAAGACGAGTACAGATTAGCATATTATTAATTAACAAGCATGTGGAAGCAAAACCCAGAGATCTTTCCTCGACTCCCTACGAGAAAACAATCCCGGAGCTTATGATTATTTAACAGGTATCCAGTTCAAATAGTAGTAGATCGGGATACAACACTGAGCGTCCTGTTACCGTGGACACGGCTATTCGAATAGATAACTTCCCTGCAAGGGTGCACTATTGTTACCCAACACGCTCGATCACATCTGGCCAGATACACTTGCTGGGTAATACCCGGCCTCGGGTGATCGACACGACGCAGTCCTACCTAGGCTCAGCAGAGAGGTCAGCACGCCGGTCTAAATCCTAAGTGCGAAGGGGTCTTGGGCCATCGCCCTTTGCACTCCTGCACGTTGCGAGACTGGCCGGGGCGCAGGCGCGACACTAAATACACCAGTGACGTAACCAGCCCAACCCCAACAATCAGCCCGCATCTCTGAGTTGTGACGTCTAAAGAGCTTTTGGCTGATACATACGACGTAGAGGGCCCCATTAAACCATTATCCCACGTGGTGGTAGTGCGTATAAGGCCAGCGGCCTACTCAGATCAAATACCCAAATCTGTTAGGCGTATTTAGTAACTCGCAGAGACGATCAGACTACCTGTCGCTCCGACTTGGTAACACACGGAACACGAACAGGGTGGTCTCCGCCTGCCCTGTCGTTCTGCCACAATAATCTCTCGTGGGTGCCCTCCTGGCAAGCCCGACTTTACATTTCCCTGCGGGTACCCCTCGGGGTCGACCCGCCTGTATCAAAGGTCAAAGTAACCGTGTGTCCAAGTAACGAGAAGGAATTCGAGGAATCACCCTCGATGGTTTCCCACTCGAGGAGTTGCACGACGGGAGCTTTATTGGAAGTGAGAGAGGAATCACCCTCGATAACACACATCCGGATAGCTATTCTACAGAGGCATCATCAAAAGTGGAAACAGAGGTGTCACCCTCGGCACTCGATGTCAGCTCTGCAGAGTCGAGCAACTAAATGGGTGTGCGGTGATGTGCGGTTCTTAGCCCGGCGATCATTCGATCGGGGCACAGATATTAATGCAGAGCAACTACAGCAAAGGAGAGAGGCCACAGATGGTTACCATCCAACCTATACTAAGCAGTTTAGGATAACATGCAGGTTTTAATAATAGTTACAAAAATAGGCTATGCATCAGAATAGGATAAAACATTAATAGCAGCAAACTCTAATGCAAGCAGGGGGAAGCGAGAATGGGTGATATAGGCATGCGTCAAGGGGGGTTGCTTGCCTGGAAGCTCTGCTGAGAGAGGCTGGTCATCTAACGGCTGCTCGTCGGGAGTGTAGTCGAACTCTGCTGCGTCGGAGTCGGTCTCGGCGGTTATCGAGAGAGAAGGAGGGGGAAGAAACAATAAATTCACGACAAAAATGCAATCACTATGCATGACATGTCTAAATGCTGTGCAGATGTGTCTTACTGCCTAACTAGATGATTTAGTTAATTTAGAAATTTATTTGGATTTATTTTATTAAGGTTGAGCACTATTCATTTATCGAAAGTAGTCAAAAAGTTCCATGTTCACCTAGTTAGGAGTGTTGGACAGACATTTTTATTGCATATTTAGATTCTACACATTTTTCTGATCGTTTTACATATATAAATTATTTTCATCCGAATTACGGTTTAAAAGATATGATTTTTCAAAGTTTTGTTGATTTTCTGGAATTATTTTAATTAAGTAAATTAACATTATCCGAAACAGTAATTTGCTGACGTCAGCAGTCAACAGTACTGGTGGGTCCCACCTGTCAGTCACTATTTAGGTTAATTAGTGATTAATTAACTAATTACAGATTAATTAAATTAATTAATAATTAGTTTAATTAAACAGGGTTGTTTAAGTTAATTAATCAGTTAGTTAATTAATTAATTATTATTTATTTATTTATTTATTTTAATTCTCTAATTTATTTATTTAATATTTATTTTATTTACTTTTATTTTTATTTATCCTTTAATTTTCTTTTTCATTTTTTTTCGTTCAAAAATAGTGCGGGGCTCAATGGACAGTGGCCCGAGCGGACATGTCCGCGCCCGAGCCCCAGTAGAGGCCGGACATGTCCGGGCCCCGTTAGCGCGCGGGCACCAGGGGGAGCCGGACTTGTCTGGTGGTGCGTGTCCGCGCGCGCGGACAAGGGCGGGCGACGGCGAAGCGGCTGCGGCGAGGCGAGGCCAGGCACGAGGACCAGCGGCAGCGCGGAGGACGGCTCGGACGGCAGCAGGCGTTGGCGCGGCGGAGCGGGGGCAGGCCGGAGCGGCAGCAGCCGCAGTAGTGAGGCCGGGGTACGGGCGGCTCGGGGGCGAGAGCGGGCGAGCAGAGGCGCGAGCAGGCGATGCCATGCGCGTGGGCTGCGAGCGCGCAGGGCGTGCGGCCAGGGGAGCGACGGGACGAGCGGCGTGCGGCGGACGGCGGCGACCGAGAAGGGGGAGGAGGAGACGGCCACGGGTGGGGCTCACCCCGATGCAGGGAAGAGGGCGTCGAGGCTCGGTGGAGCCTTTGGGGAGGAGGGCGAGGACGCGAGGCGACGGCGACGAGGACGACGGGGTAGCCGCGACGACAGGCGACGGGTGGCGGCGGGAGAGGGAGAGGGGGCGAGGGGGTGAGTGGGGGTTTCGGGCTAGGGTTCGTGCGCCCCAGGGGGGTTAAGTAGCGGGAGCGGGCCGACTGGGCCACGGCCCAGTAGGGGGAGGGGGCCTTTCCCCCTTTTTCTTATTTTCTGTTTTTGTTTTCCCTTTGTTTATTTTTCTGTTTAGTAAATAGTTTGGCCAAAATTATAGTTTAGTAAAATATGGGACTTAGTACAATATTTACTATGCAATATTGTCTACCACCAGAAATTGGGTTGGGGTCCATATGTTTTCCCTAGAATTTTATTTAAATAAAAAGGCGATAAATACTTCTGTTTGGTGTTGTTTTGTGGATGATGGAGTCATTTATCCAATTCAACAAATATTGATTATATTTTTATAAATGCCTCTGGATTATTTACAACATTATGAACATTTTAGTTTGACAATTTGAAAACTTTAATTATTTGACTTTTAGTTTAAATTTGAATTTGATTTGGAATTTGAAATGTGATATGATGCAAATGATGATCAGGCACTGTTAATCATGCTGACTTGGCATTAGCAGAGGGAGATTACTGTAGCTATTACATGGGGATGTTACAATTCTCCTCCTCTAAAAGAAATTCTCGTCCTGAGAATTAAGAGGAAGGCTGAAAGAAAGTGGGGTATTCTTCACGAAGACGATCTTCGCGTTCCCAAGTGGCTTCATCTTCAGAATGATTCAACCACTGAACTTTAAGGAACTTGATCGACTTCTGACGAGTTCGTCGCTCAGCTTGATCAAGAATGCGGATCGGATACTCTTGATAAGAAAGATCCTCTTGCAATTCAAGCGCTTCATGATCCACTGCTCGGATAGGATCCTTGAAGCAGCGTCGGAGTTGCAATACATGAAAGACATCATGCACTTGAGAGTGGTTCGGCGGCAATTCCAATTGATATGCCACTTCTCCACATCTTGCGAGAATGCGAAAGGGGCCAATGTAGCGAGGAGCTAACTTGCCCTTGATCCCAAAACGGTGGGTGCCTTTCATCGGAGTGACTCGAAGGTAAGCTTGTTCGCCAGGTTGATAGACCATTACCTGGTGTTTGCGGTCATAATTGCTCTTCTGGCGAGACTGAGCAGTTTTCAGATGTTCACGGACAATGCGGACTTGTTCTTCAGCTTGCTGAATAATGTCCGGTCCAACAAGTGAGCGTTCCCCAGTTTCTGACCAATTCAGAGGGGTTCGGCACTTACGTCCATAGAGAACTTCAAAGGGTGCCATCTTCAAACTAGCTTGATAGCTATTGTTGTAAGAGAACTCGGCATACGGGAGAGATTCTTCCCATTTCATACCGAAAGAGATGACACAAGCTCGAAGCATATCTTCAAGCACTTGATTGACTCGTTCAACTTGTCCCTGGGACTGAGGATGAAATGCGGTGCTGAAAGACAGATGAGTTCCCATAGCTTCCTGGAAACTGTTCCAGAATCTTGAGGTGAAGAGGCTGCCACGGTCTGAGCTGATTTCCAATGGAACACCGTGAAGTGACATGATTCTGGAAACATACAAGTCTGCTAACTGACTAGCAGTGATAGTCTCCTTGACTGGCAGAAAGTGAGCAACCTTTGAGAATCGGTCAATGATGACAAAGATAGCATCATGACCCTTCTGTGATCTGGGAAAACCAGTAATGAAATCCATTTCGACTTTGTCCCATTTCCATTCAGGAATAGTAAGTGGTTGCAGAAGTCCAGCAGGCCTTTGATGTTCTGCTTTGATGCGACGGCAAACGTCACACTCAGCAACATAGCAAGCAATGTCTCGCTTCATATCGGGCTACCAGTATCTCTGTCGAATGTCTTGGTACATCTTGGTGCTACCGGGGTGAATTGAAAGAGGTGTATCATGAGCTTCTTTCATGACATCCGGACGAGAGTCCAGATTGTGCTTCCTAGGGACCACTAGGCGGCCTTTGAAGAGCAAGGCACCTTCTTCATCAACATGGTAGTAAGAAGAGTTTCCCTTGGAGAGGTATTTCTTAACCTTTTCGACTTCAGAGTCATATTTCTGCAAGTTTCTGATGGTACTCTCAAGTCCTGGTTCAATAATGAGGGTATTGAGATGACCCTGTGGAACAATCTGAAGGTTCAACTTGTGAAGTTCTTCATAAAGCTTAGGTTGAGCTTCCTGAACCATGAGGTTATTGCAATAAGCCTTGCGACTCAAAGCATCGGCCATTACATTAGCCTTGCCAGGGGTATAAGAAATATTCATATCATAGTCAGCTATTGTCTCGAGCCATCTTTGTTGACGAAGGTTCAGATCTGGTCGGGTATATAGATACTTCAAACTCTGGTGGTCCGTGTATATCTCGCAACGATTACCAAGGAGGTAACGTCGCCACAGCTTCAGAGCATAAATAACTACAGCAAGCTCGAGATCATGTACGGGCTAATTTTCCTCATGAGGACGCAATTGTCAAGAGCCATAAGCAATCACTTTGCGCTCTTGCAATAGGACACAACCTAATCCTTGATGAGATGCATCACAGTAAATCACGAAGTCCTTTTGGGAATCCGGGGGTGCTAGCACTGGAGCAGATGTCAACTTATCTTTGAGCATCTAGAAACTTTCTTGGCACTTTTCTGTCCACTCAAATTTAACACCTTTGTGGAGCAGATCAGTCAATGTCTTAGCAATCTTGGAGAAGTTCTCGACGAATCAGCGGCAATAACTAGCGAGACCGAGAAAACTTCTGACTTGCTTAACATTTTTCGGAGGAGTCCAGTCAAGAATAGCCTGAACTCTTTCGGAGTTAACAGCAATGCCGTCTTTGGAAATCACGTGACCAAGATAAGTCACCTCAGATAACCAGAACTCACACTTAGAGTATTTGGCATATAGCTGGTGCTCTCGAAGTTTCTCCAATACAAGCCGAAGATGTTCGACGTGTTCTTCTTCATTCTTGGAAAATATAAGGATATCATCCAAATAAACCACGACGAATTTGTTGAGGTAATCCATGAAGATATAGTTCATTAACCGAGAGAAGGTTGCTGGGGCATTAGTCAATTCGAAGGACATGACGGTATACTCGTATGACCCATAACGAGTACCGAAAGCAGTCTTCGGAATATCCTCCTTACGAACTCGGATCTGATGATAACCCAATCTCAAGTCGAGTTTAGAGAACACAGAGGATCCAGCAAGCTGATCATAAAGATCGTTGATCCGGGGAAGTGGATATTTGTTCTGGATTGTTGCTTGGTTGATAGGCCGATAGTCGTGGACCAATCGGTTAGTCCCATCCTTCTTCTTAACAAAGAGAGAAGGTGCTCCCCAGGCAGAGGAACTTGGACGGATGAAGCCCTTTTTAAGTGACTTGTCGATTTCCTCCTTAAGCTCAAGGAGTTCATGCGGAGGCATCTTATAAGGACGCTTCGCAATAGGGGTAGAGCCAGGCTTCAAGTCGATGACGAACTCGACAGCTCTAACCGGGGGTATTCCTGGAAGTTCTTCCGGAAAGATGTCCGGAAATTCACGAACGACCAGAACGTTCTCAATTCCCTTAAGAGGTGAAGCGTTCAAAGCAATCAGAGCATATATCTGAGCTTCGGCATTCCGTGTAATTCGGGCGGTGTAGTTCACTATCTCGTCGGAGGGGTGAAGGAGTTGGACGACTTTGGTGGCACAATTGATCGAAGCAATGTGAGCTTTCAACCAATCCATTCCCAGAATGAGGTCTATCGTGGAAGACTTCAAGATGATAGGTGAAACAAGGAATTCGAGTCCTTTGATTTCAACAGTGACATTGTGTGCCATCATAGAGGTACGACAGTGGCCCCCAAGGGTGCGGACAACCATTTGTAGGTCCATGTTTTCAAATGCAATGTCATGTGATAATGCAAATGACAGTGAGAAGTATAATATAACTTGGAGAGAAAGGTTAAACAAACCAATGTAAAGGAAAATGTGATTATCTGACTAATCAGATCAACGTGAGGGAACAAGTGCAGATAATCCAGCTCTCCGGGTGGATGAGATTACGAGATCCTAGTGTCGGCATTAGTAAAATTCATTTAACCTGAAAAGAAGAGAATTCAGAGTCCCTGAGTAAAGAAGTGGAATAAAAGATCCTAATACCATCCGTTTGGCGACGTGGGCCCGTAAGCCACACAGCCAAGTTAGTAAAATAGTTTTCATCGTCTAGACTCAACTTCGACCAAGGAATTGGAAGGGGGCTTCCTACAGGCAGTCGGCTCTGATACCAACTTGTGACGCCCCTGACTTAATCGTGCACTAATCATACACGCAAATGCGCACGATCAAGCACAGGGACTCACGGGAAGATATCACAACACAACTCTAAACTCAAATTAAAACATAAAGCCACATATTACAAGCCAGGGGCCACGAGGACCCGAATACATAAGTCATACACACAAATGATATCTGAGTACAGACATAGTTAGTCAAGTTTTGCCTTGGGAAGGCTAGCACAAACAATGACACGAATCGAAAAGGCACAGGCCTCCTGCCTGGGAGCCTCCGAACTACTCCTTGTCGACTGGGTCAACCCAGTAGTACGTGCCATCTGGACCCTCCTGGTAGTAAGCTCCTGCGGTGGCATCTGGCACCTGGGCTCCATCGTCTGATGTATCATCAAGTAGGTATGGGGAAAAGAATAGCAGAGCAACTGTGAGTACTCATCCAAAGTACTCGCAAGACTGACATCAGATCTATTCTATTTATGCATTGGTATCAAATGGAGAGGCTGTATCTATGGACTATATAGCAGCAATGCCAGAATAGAGAGAAACGCCTAGCCTATCGAAGACTAGGATCTTCAGGGTCTTGCAACATAAGCCGAGTACAGATTAGCATATTATTAATTAACAAGCATGTGGAAGAAAATCCCAGAGATCTTTCCTCGACTCCCTGCGAGAAAACAATCCTGGAGCTTATGATTATTTAACAGGTATCCAGTTCAAATAGTAGTAGATCGGGATACAACACTGAGCGTCCTGTTACCCTGGACACGGCTATTCGAATAGATAACTTCCCTGCAGGGGTGCACTACTGTTACCTAACACGCTCGATCACATCTGGCCGGATACACTTGCTGGGTAATACCCGGCCTCGGGTGATCGACACGACGCAGTCCTACCTAGGCTCAGCAGAGAGGTCAGCACGCCGGTCTAAATCCTAAGTGCGAAGGGGTCTTGGGCCATCGCCCTTTGCACTCCTGCACGTTGCGAGACTGGCCGGGGCGCAGGCGCGACACTGAATACACCAGTGATGTAACCAGCCCAACCCCAACAATCAGCCCGCATCTCTGTGCTGTGACGTCTGAAGGGCTTTCGGCTGATACATACGACGTAGAGGGCCCCATTAAACCATTATCCCACGTGGTGGTAGTGCATATAAGGCCAGCGGCCTACTCAGATCAAATACCCAAATCCGTTAGGCGTATTTAGTAACTCGCAGAGACGATCAGACTACCTGTCGCTCCGACTTGGTAACACACGGAACACGAACAGGGTGGTCTCCGCCTGCCCTGTCGTTCCGCCACAATAATCTCTCGTGGGTGCACTCCTGGCAAGCCCGACTTTACATTTCCCTGCGGGTACCCCTCGGGGTCGACCCGCCTGTATCAAAGGTCAAAGTAACCGTGTGTCCAAGTAACGAGATGGAATTCGAGGAATCACCCTCGATGGTTTCCCACTCGAGGAGTTGCACGACGGGAGCTTTATCGGAAGTGATGAGAGAGGAATCACCCTCGATAACACACATCCGGATAGCTATTCTACGGAGGCATCATCGAAAGTGGAAAGAGAGGTGTCACCCTCGGCACTCGATGTCAGCTTTGCAGAGTCGAGCAACTAAATGGGTGTGCGGTGATGTGCGGTTCTCAGCCCGGCGATCATTCGATCGGGGCACATATATTAATGCGGAGCAACTATAGCAAAGGAGAGAGGCCACAGATGGTGACCATCCAACCTATACTAAGTAGTTTAGGATAACAGGCAGGTTTTAATAATAGTTACAAAAATAGGCTATGCATCAGAATAGGATAAAACAATAATAGCAGCGAATTCTAATGCACGCATGGGGAAGAGAGAATGGGTGATATAGGCATGCGTCAAGGGGGGTTGCTTGCCTGGAAGCTCTGCTGAGAGAGGCTGGTCATCTAACGGCTGCTCGTCGGGAGTGTAGTCGAACTCTGCTGCGTCGGCGTCGGTCTCGGCGGCTATCGAGAGAGAAGGAGGGGGAAGAAACAATAAATTCACGGCAAAAATGCAATCACTATGCATGACATATCTAAATGTTGTGCAGAGGTGTCTTACTGCCTAACTAGATGATTTAGTTAATTTAGGAATTTATTTGGATTTATTTTATTAAGGTTGAGCACTATTCATTTATCGAAATCAGTCAAAAATTTCCATGTTCACCTAGCTAGGAGTGTTGGATAGGCACTTTGATTGCATATTTAGATTCTACACATTTTTCTGATCGTTTTACATATATAAACTATTTTCATCCGAATTACTGTTTAAAAGATATGATTTTTCAAAGTTTTATTGATTTTATGGAATTATTTTAATTAATTAAATTAACATTATCTGTAACAGTAATTTGCTGACGTCAGCATGACGTCAGCAGTTAACAGTACTGGTGGGTCCCACCTGTCAGTCACTGTTTAGGTTAATTAGTGATTAATTAACTAATTACAGATTAATTAAATTAATAATTAGTTTAATTAAACAGGGTTATTTAAGTTAATTAATTAGTTAATTATTTATTTATTTATTTATTTTAATTCTCTAATTTATTTATTTAATATTTATTTTATTTACTTTTATTTTTATTTATCCTTTTATTTTCTTTTTCATTTTTTTCGTTCAAAAATAGTGCGGGGCCCAGTGGACAGTGGCCCGAGCGGACATGTCCGTGCCCGAGCCCGAGTAGGGGCCGGACATGTCCGGGCCCCGTTAGCGCGCGGGTACCAGGGGGAGCCGGACTTGTCCGGTGGCGCGTGTCCGCGCGCGCGGACAGAGGCGGGCGACGGCGAAGCGGCTGCGGCGAGGCGAGGCCAGGCGCGAGGAGCAGCAGCAGCGCGGAGGACGGCTCGGACGGCAGCAGGCGCTGGCGCGGCGGAGCGGGGGCAGGCCGGAGCGGCAGCAGCCGCAGCAGCAAGGCCGGGGTGCGGGCGGCTCGGGGGCGAGAGCGGGCGCGCGGGCGAGCAGAGGTGCGACCAGGCAATGCCATGCGCGCGGGCCGCGGGCGCGCAGGGCGCGCGGCCAGGGGAGCGATGGGACGAGCGGCGTGCGGCGGACGGCGGCGACCGAGAAGGGGGAGGAGGAGACGGCCACGGGTGGGGCTCACCCCGATGCAGGGAAGAGGGCGTCGAGGCTTGGTGGAGCCTTTGGGGAGGAGGGCGAGGACGCGAGGCGACGGCGACGAGGACGACGGGGTGGCCGCGACGACGGGCGACGGGCGGCGGCGGGAGAGGGAGAGGGGGCGAGGGGGGTGAGTGGGGGTTTCGGGCTAGGGTTCGTGCGCCCCAGGGGGTTAAGTAGCGGGAGCGGGCCGGCTGGGCCACGGCCTAGTAGGGGGACGGGGCCTTTCCCCCTTTTTCTTATTTTCTGTTTTTGTTTTCCCTTTGTTTATTTTTCTGTTTAGTAAATAGTTTGGCCAAAATTATAGTTTAGTAAAATATGGGACTTAGTACAATATTTACTATGCAATATTGTCTACCACCAGAAATTGGGTTGGGGTCCATATGTTTTCCCTAGAATTTTATTTAAATAAAAAGGCGATAAATACTTCTGTTTGGTGTTGTTTTGTGGATGATGGAGTCATTTATCCAATTCAACAAATGCTGATTATATTTTTATAAATGCCTCTGGATTATTTACTACATTATGAACATTTTAGTTTGACAATTTGAAAACTTTAATTATTTGACTTTTAGTTTAAATTTTAATTTGATTTGGAATTTGAAATGTGATATGATGCAAATGATGATCAGGCACTGTTAATCATGCTGACTTGGCATTATCAGAGGGAGATTACTGTAGCTATTACATGGGGATGTTACAAGAATCCCCCATCAGCATTCACCTTAAACCATCCCTGTTAGAGAACACGACAGAAAACAAAAAAAGCGGTACAGCGAGCACGCCCAGGATCACTATGAAGATGCATACAAGGTTTGGATCTGATCGTTACCGACTCGTAGCGCAGCGGAAGTAGAGTCGATGTTGATCGTCGGTGCAGATCCCCGCAGCTAGGATTTACAACCTCCCAACCGCGAGGATGTACTCCCTCGTCTGCCCCTCGGACAGCCCTTTGGGAGGCGGTCGGACAGTCCCCCAGACGATGTCACGGACAGCCCTTTGGGGGGACCCTCGAAACTCGGACAGCCCTTCGGAAGGACCCTCGAACAGCCCCACGGGCAAAAGATCGAACCTATGACCTCGCTACAGGGTTGCACACATACGGTGTCAGCTATCCGGCAGGGCTTCGCCGTCCAGAACTAGTTCCCACCGGAACCCAGACAGCCTTTCGGCTCTACGAACCTATTTCGCTGGGAGGTAAAGAGAAGGCCAGATCATGCATGGCGTTTGTATGTGAGAAAGAGTGAGCGTGGAGAGCTCCTCTCCACCTCCTTTTATAGGAAAACCCAAGGGGTAGGGTGGCACTTGAAAATACCAAAATGCCCATGAAAGGTGTCCTTCACAAGGGCATAAAGGGGAAGGCAAGTGGGCAAGCGGGGCTCCATGGAGGAGCCTCCCCTTGGCCGGCCACACCCCTTATGGGTCCCCCCCCCCCAAAGGGGCTCCCATCCAACCATGTCATCCCTAGATATTTTGGGACAAACCCCAAAAAAGTGGCTTTCCAAAAAGTAACCAAAAAGTGCTTTTCACTATTCATGGAAACATTTTTCTGCGACCGGTAAATCCGAAAATATTTCTGTAGGTCTTAGAACATTTCTAGTACCCACTAAAATAATTTTGGATGTGTTCCGAAACAATTCCGGATCAGTGATTTTCATCAGCGAAAAGCAACCAAAGCGGTTCAGGCAGCTCTGGAATATTTCCGGTTTTTTCTCCGAAAAAATCCCAGAATATCCCAGAACAATTTTGGCACCCTCCAAGAATTTCTAGGCGTGTGCCGAAACCATTTTGACTTAATGATATACTCCGAAACAACTTTTCGGTTTTACCGAAACTATTCCGGTGTTCTCTCTCCGGAACTCTTCCGTTGTCTCCGAAACTTTTCCGGTGACTTTCTCTCAGAATCTCTGTCTAGTATTCAGCAAATAGATGACCCTTAAGTGTGTGACCCTATAGGTTCGGTGAAGTATAGACATGGTCGGAACACATTTCGATCAATGATCAACATCGGAGCTGTGGACACCCATATTGACCCCCATACCCACACGAATAAATATTCGAGTGAACCTCCAGTTGCCGTGTGCTATTCCTTTTACATTGCGATATGTTACAAACACCTAAGGTGAGATTTATCGGCATCCCCGTGGATCAACAACTTGTCCACTATGCCAGTTACCTCGTTACCGGTTTTGTTCTCTTTTCTCGTTCCCGTGTTCCGGCATCCCTGTGATCAAATCACATTGTGTCTGGCCAAACAATGATGGATACCGTAACATCGAGAGGGCCCAAAGAATATCTCTCCATCGTAGGAGGAGCAAATCCCAATCTCGAGCTATCAAGTTCCTTGACATACTTTTCCATGAACCCGTAAGTCGCCGTAATAGCCACCCATTTACGGATGACGTTTAACAAACCCCAAAGTTCATGAAGCAAGCATGAAGAAACTCGATGCTCTCATGGTCTAAGGAATTATGCAAACGTTAACTTTCTCTGTGTTATTAACCATTAACTTGTGACGAATGCATCTCATAGCATAACATCAATTCGGGTCGATTCAACACAATTGTTCTTCTAACATTGTGCCCTCAAAATTGCCGGCATAGACATGTCCATGATTAGGAAAACGTAATCATCATGCAATACTTGAGCTAGTCTCAGAGGCTTGACTCGGAATACATTTTATCGTTCATTATTCCACACGTGCACATGGGTTTTCCTCAGAGCCTTTATGGATATACGGGCTCGGGAACCACAACAGTTATAGCATGGAACATAAACTTAATTAGGAACATGGGGATAAATAATAACATTTATTATTGCCTCTAGGGTAACCTATTTGGAACGGTTCCAACTTACAGTGTCACCATATCGTGTATTACACAAAACCCTTAACTTAAATCGAAAATTGCATGGAGCATTGATGAAGACTGTATCGATGTAATTACTTACAACGAGCACTTCATAATCTATGCTTGCGAGAAAACATGTCATCAGTGCTACTTTAGTACTCAATGACATTTTTCACTGTTGTCCCATCATCAGTACTTTGATCACTTTGGTATCCACACTCGCAATTGTTTGGGAGTACCGGACATATCTGGTTGTTTTACATACCATGGAATACATGATTAATCCAAACACAAAAGTGTGTGGAATCTCCATCATATATTTTGCTCATCAGTGTTTTAGGACACCGAGTCTCGCAAAACTCTTTCCATGTGACTTCGGCAAGAATCACTCCTTGGCGTTCTTATGCTACACTATTTTAGCATCTTGTCAATATGTATTTTTGGCTTAGCCTACTAGGCAATTTTATCTCCATACATAATTATGCCTAATGTCAAGGCTAGCTAGCCCAAGCACTTCATGAAAAAACTATTTTCAATGAAGTCCTAATTCGTGTCAAGAAATTTATATTATTTCCAATTAACAATGTGTCAAGCACACAAGGTTTTTAGAAATATTATTATGCTCCCACTTACTTTCTTGTAACCACAAGCATCTTCGCTATCCTTTGATGAAATCAAACTCTTTTGACTATTTCATCAAAACGAAGATTCCAACTCCATTTTGCTCTCTTCTGTCCATCGCTGGAACTCTGAAGTTTGCATACTCGCTAGCATCCTCTGGATCGACAAAATACTTTGGACTGTATCACATACAAGTCCTTGGTTGTATTTCCATCTCATGGAAATCCTTTTGGCATGCATGTATCACATCTCATGATTGAAATATGTATTAATTGCTAGTCTAACCCAAACCGACATTAAGCATCGCTACGGAGAGACAATCTCGCCGTAGTTAATTCCTTGAATTTGTTATAAGCAACAAGTCGAGCTTTATGGATAAATTTTTTTTATCCGTATCAGTTTTTAGTTCCATTAATATTCGTTAGACTCTAAGTCTTCCGACAGGGGTATCAAGATTTAATCTTTAATCATTTATGGAAACTATCTCGGATTGTATTGGCATTTAGCCAATTCCAGAGTCAGGGCCCATCAGCGCTTCCTTGTGTATCGTAGGTATACTGTTGTCTAACAACAATATCTCGTTTGCGCAGCTGAGAGGTTTGCACGAGGTTTTCCTACCTAGTTCAGCTGCAAGTTCGACCGAAGTCCATACATCTCATGTAGAGGTTTCCGTATCAGTCGCGGTAGGAAACTCTGGAATTACTTCCAAGGTTTCTTTCCCTTGACCTGATGACGAAGATACTGTTATCTCATCGAGTTCCACTGTCCTCCCACTCACCTTTTTGCAAGAACCATTTTCTTCAAAATCATACCGTTCTTTGTGGCAAAACCTTTTGCCTCGGTATAGTGATGGAGGAATTCCCAATAATTTGGGATAACCTACAAAGTAGCACTTGTCTGATTTGGAATAGGTTTGTAAACATTTTACACAAGCCCCATATTCTAAATTTTAAGAAAAGATATAACATGGTTGGGTGTACCATACCATGGCGTCATTTCAACAGATCTGATGGCGCTCTTTTCAGTGTAAAAGCCACAGTCTCTAAAGCATTACTTTTAAAAGGGATAATGGCAAATTGATTTATGTCATCTTTGATCTTACCATGTCATAAATGGTTTGATTACATCTTCACGAACATTCCACTCACAGTGGTGTTCCGGGAGGTGTAAGTTATGAAACTCTTTTCACAACTCATCAGACATTCGCTAAACTTGTAACTCAAATATTCCTTTCCGCAATCTAATTGTAGAAACATAATTTTCTTGTTTACAATAATTTCTACTTCATTTTGGAAACCTTTTGAATGATTTCAAAAGATCCAGACTTACGTCTCATCAAGTAAATATCCATATATCTACTTGAGTCATTTCTGAAGATAGATAAATCCACTACTAGCAACAACATTTGTCGGACTACACATATCAAAATGCATGATCACCAATAAGTATGTTGCTCGTTCCTTATGGCCTGTGAACGGTATTTCAGTCACTTCACTTTTTGGATGAAAGTTGTAAGTGTCAGATGATTCATAATCAAATGACTTCAAAATCCATCATGATGGAATTTTTCCATGCGGGTTTCTCCAATGTGAGCAAATGCAGTGCCACACATATGTGGTATTCTTTTAGTCTTGCGACATTTAGCATCAGTGTTATGGATGTATCATATTACCAGCAATATTCATAACATACATCCCATCCACGATGGAAGCATGGCCCTTATGTTATTCATGATACTGAACAACAATTGTTATTTTATGAACAACCCTTTTGCAACAAACATTATGCAATGGGCTAGAGTGTATAAAACTCTAAAATGAATTATGAAAGTAAACACAGAGGTAATATATTATTATCAATATTCATAACATACATCTCATTCATAATGAAAATATGGCCCTTATGTTATTCATAACACCGAACATCAAAAGTTCTCTTATGAATAACCTTCTTGCAACATACTTTATGCAATGGGCTAGAGTGTATAAAACTCTAAAAATGAATTATGAAAAATAATCACGGAGGTAATACACCGATGGAAGGTATATGATGTTTACTACACAACTTATTCTTGTAGACTCGTGTTGGGCCTCCGAGCGCAGAGTTTTGTAGGACAGTAGCAATTTTCCCTCAAGTGGATGACCTAAGGTTTATCAATCCGTGGGAGGCGTAGGATGAAGATGGTCTCTCCCAAACAACCCTGCAATCAAATACAAGAAATCTCTTGTGTCCCCAACACACCCAATATAATGGTAAATTGTATAGGTGCACTAGTTCGGCGAAGAGATGGTGATACAAGTGTAGTATGGATAGTAGATATAGGTTTTTGTAATCTGAAAATAAAAAAACAGCAAGGTAGCAAATAGTAAGACGGAGCACAAACAATATTGCAATGCTTAGAAATAAGGCCTAGAGTTCATACTTTAACTAGTGCAATCTCTCAACAATGCTAACATAATTGGATCATATAACCATCCCTCAACGTGCGATAAAGAATCACTCCCAAGTTCCTATTAGCGGAGAACATAAGATAAAAATTGTTTGTAGGGTACGAAACCACCTCAAAGTTATCCTTTCCGATCGATCTATTGAGCTATTCCTATAAGTGTCACGAACAGCCCTAGAGTTCGTACTAAAATAACACCATATGATACACATCAACCAACTCTAATGTCACCTAGATACTCCAATGTCACCACAAGTATCCGTGAGTTGATTATACGATATGCATCAAACAACTTCATAATCATAATATTCAATCCACACAAAGAACTCCAAGGAGCACCCCAAAGTTTTTATCGGAGAAAAGATAATGAAAACGTGCATCAACCCCTATGCATAGATTACCCCAATGTCACATCGGGAATCCGCGAATTGAGTGCCAAAACATATATCAAGTGAATCAATATAATACCCCATTGTCACCACGGGTATTCATATGCAAGACATACATCAAGTGTTCTCAAATCTGAAATATTCAATCCGACAATAACGAAACCTCAAAGGGAAAAGATTCGATTCATCACAACAAGGATAGAGAGGGAAGAAACACCGTATGATTCAACTATATTAACAAAGCTCGCGATACATCAAGATCATGCCATATCAAGAACACGAGAGAGAGAGAGAGATCAAACACATAGCTACTAGTACATACCCTTAGCCCCGAGGGTGAACTACTCCCTCCTCGTCATGGAAAGAGGTGCCACAGGAGGCCCACGAGGCACCAGGGCGCACCTGGGGGGGGGGGGGGGCAGGCGCGCCCAGGTGGTTGTGGGGCCCCTGTGGCTCTTCTACTACTCCTCCGAAGCTTCCTGGGTCTGTTTCCTTCCAGAAAAAATTGTCAAAAAGTTTCGCTGCATTTGGACTTCATTTGATATGGATTTTTTGGAAAACCAAAAACAAGTAGAAAACAACAACTGGCACTGGGCACTAGGTCAATATGTTAGTCCATAAAAATCATATAAAAGCCATATAAAAGTGCACCAAAATCATACAAAACTATAATAAACATGGCATGAATACTTCATAAATTATAGGTACGTTGGAGATGTATCAGCATCCCCAAGCTTAAATCCTGCTCGTCCTCGAGTAGGTAAATGATAAAAGAAATAATTTATGAAGTGTGAATGCTAGCATAGTGCATAAGTTTGATCAATGATAATTTCAATCACTTTTCCTAGCATCATAACAGCATCTCTTTATCATAAAACTCATCATGATAAAGTAGCAATCAATTCACATGTTATGGTTCAAACAATGCAATCTCTTGGAACTTAACAACCTTTGTTCTTAGTCACCAAACAATTGCAATTCAACTTAATTTCAACAAAGTCTAAGTAAGAGCTCCACATACTCAATTATCATATAGTCTTCTATGATTGCTAGTACTCAAAGCATATTTTTAGAATAAATGGCATCCATCGAACACAGAGAAAGATAGGGGCTTAGTGTTTCGCCTCCCAACTTATTTATCATAGAGATAATTGTCAACAATAATAATTCATGATCAAATATATTTGACTGGCCATATGTGCCTGGATCTTTCCCCACCACATGATGCTTGCCAACTAGAGAATAATTAAGGTTGAAATTGAATGAATACTTATTGACTCTTGCATAAAATTAAATACATAAAACTAAATGCATAAAAGTAAAAGATAGGCCCTTCGCAGAGGGAAGCAGAGGTTGTCATGTGCTTTTTACTTTTCGATGCACAAACCCTTAATGCAAAGGAACGTCACGTAATATTGCCCCTTGTGATAGCAACCTTTATTATGCAGTCCGTCGCTTTTATTTCTTTACCATCACAAGTTCGTACAACGCTTATTTTCCCTTACAATAAAAGATCATACATATTTTAGGAGCAATTTTTATTGCTTTTTGCACCGATGACAACTTACTTGAAGGATCTTATTCAATCGATAGGTAGGTATGGTGGACACTCATGGCAAGAAACAGGGTTTAAGGGTTTTTGGATGCACAAGTAGTATCTCTACTTAGTACGAATTTTTGGCTAGCAAAAGATCCTAAGCAAGCACCACATGTTGGAGGATCCATAACAATATAACTTCTATGCAAATATACCCAAACATAACTCATTACGTTGTCTTCCTTGTCCAACTTCAAATAATTTGCTCAAGTTTGAAAATAATTAATGGGTATTCACAATCATAAAAGATACCCAAGATAATATATTTATATGTGAAAGTTCTCTTCCTTATACTAATCATTCATGAATTGCTTGTATGACCAATATTGTGATTGTAAAGCTTCAATAGATTTCACTTTCTAACCCAATGTGAAACTACTACTAGACATGATACAATCATATGAAGCACATATAATTTCAACTTTATGATATTCAATTTATTCAAAAATTTACTCATAGGATATAAGTGAAGAACAAGAGTAAATGACAAACTACTCCAAAAAGATATATGTGAAGATCAATGAGTAGTCAAACAATTAAGTAGCTATGTGAAGACTCTCTCCAAATAAAGATTTCAGATCTTGAAAATTTTATTCAAATAGCAAACAAAATGAAAATAAAAGGACACTCCAAGAAAAGCACATATCATGTGAACAAGTAAAAATTTAGGCTAACCGATAGGTATTGATGAAGAAAGGTGGGATGCCTAGCGGGGCATCCCCAAGCTTAGTTGCTTGAGACTTCTTGGAATGTTATCTTAGGGTGCCTTGGGCATCCCCAAGCTTGAGCTCTTGTGTCTCCTTAATTCCTCTCATATCATGGCTTCTCCTAAATCTTAAAAACTTCATCCACACAAAACTTCAACAAGAACTCGTGAGATAAGTTAGTATAAATCAACTCAAAACCTTAACATTCTCTACTGTAGCAAATCACTAAAATTATAATTTAACATTGCATACTAAATGCCTCTGCATATATAATACTCCGATCCTCAAATAGGATCATTAAACAAGCAAACAGATGCAAACAATGCAACTATAACCGGAATCTGCCAAAATAGAACAGTCTGTAAAGGGGGATTTAAAATTCATACTTCCCTATCTCCAAATATTCTGAAAAATTACCACGTGACAGAGAACTCATGCATGCTTACTGTGTAAAAATTTGAGATTTTTATCATGTTCTGACTATTCAGGAATATTCTGGACATAACAGAAAACTTTCTGTTTTCAAACAGCAACACATGAACTTGCAATCTGAGCATGGTAAAGGCTATAATTGGCATTTTATTGAACTAAAAGATGCAAAACATGATTATTTATAACACCAAGCAAATATCAATAGACGAAAATGACACTCCAAGCAAAACTCATATTATGTGACGAATAAAAATATAGCTCCAAGTGAGGTTACCGATAGTGTTGAAGACGAAAGAGGGGATGGCTTCCGGGGCATCCCCAAGCTAACTTGCTTGGGTCTTCCTTGAATATTACCTTGGGGTGCCTTGGGCATCCCCAAGCTTAGGGTATTTCCACTCCTTATTCTCCTCGTATCGATATCTCACCCAAAACTTGAAAACTTCAATCACACAAAACTTAACGGAACTTGGTGAGATAGGTTAATATGATAAAAATAAATCATCCACTTAGGTACTGTCAAGAGAAGATTCATAATTGTTCTCACATAACGACTTCTGTATTCTATCATTTCCACAATTTATATTACTCAATATAAGCTATGGAAACAGTAAAACATGCAAACTATGCACCGAAAACAGAATCTGTCAAAAACAGAACAGTGTGTAGTGAGCGATTTAAAAACCATACTTATGTACCTCCAAAAATTCTGAAACATTAGGACAACGTAAAAAATTTGTAACCCAATTCTGTGTAAAAATTTCAGAATTTTGTCACGCTCCAGTACAGAATAGAAATTCCAGCACTGGATGCAAAAGTTTCTGTTTTTGCACAGAATCAAATCAACAAGTATCCACACTATCCGAAAGGCTTTACTTGGCACATTATTGAAAGAAAACATATGAAACATGATTACTACAGTAGCTTAATCATGTGAACACAAGAAAAACAGTAGGTATAAACATTGGGTTGTCTCCCAACAAGCGCTTTTCTTTAAAGCCTTTTAGCTAGGCATGATGATTTCAATGATGCTCGCATAAAAGTAAAGAATTGAAACACAAAGAGAGCATCATGAAGCATATGACTAGCGCATTTAATCCTAACCCACTTGCTATGCATAGGGATTTTGTGAGCAAATAGTTTATGCGAGCAAGAATCAACTAGCATAGGAAGGCAAAACAAGCATAACTTCATAAATTTCAACACATAGATAGAAAACTTGATATTATTGAAATATGTAGAAGCATATGATCCTCTCTCATAATAATTTTCAGTAGCATCATGAATGAATTCAACAATATAACTATCACATAAAGCATTCTTTTCATGATCCACAAGCATAGGATTTTTATTACTCTCGACATAAGCAATTTTATTCTCATCAATAATAGTGGGAGCAAACTCAACAAAATAACTATCATGAGATACTTGATTGGCATAATCCAATTGAAAATTAAAATCATGATGACAAGTTTCATGGTTATCATTATTCTTTATAGCATACATGTCATCACAATAATCATCATATATAGCAACTTTGTTGTCATAATCAATTGAAACCTCTTCCAAAATAGTGGAGTCATCTTTAAATAAAGTCATGACCTCTCCAAATCCACTTTTATAATTATAATCATCATAAATAGGAGGCATGCAATCATCATAATAAATTTTCTCATCAAAACTTGGGGGACTAAAAATATCATCTTCATCAAACATAGCATCCGCAAGCTTGTAGTTTTGCATATCATTAGCATCATGGATATTCAAAGAATTCATACTAGTGATGACCCACAAGTATAGGGGATCAATTGTAGTCCTTTTGGTAAGTAAGAGTGTCGAACCCAACGAGGAGCAGAAGGAAATGACAAGCGGTTTTCAGCAAGGTATTTTCTGCAAGCACTGAAATTATCGGTAACGAGTAGTTTGATAGCAAGATAATTTGTAACAAGTGACAAGTAGCAATAGTAACAAAGAGTGCAGCAACTTGGCCCAATCCTTTTTGTAGCAAAGGACAAGCCAGAATGATCTCTTATAGTAAGTAAAGCGTTCTCGACGACACATGGGAATTCCATCTAGTCACTTTCATCATGTTTATTTGATTCGCGTTCGCTACTTTGATAATTTGATATGTGGGTGGACCGGTGCTTGGGTGTTGTTCTTACTTGAACAAGCCTCCCACTTATGATTACCCCCTCTCACAAGCATCCGCAACTACGAAAGAAGAATTAAGATAACTCTAACCATAGCATTAAACATATGGATCCAAATCAGCCCCTTACGGAATAGCGCATAAACTAGGGTTTAAGCTTCTGTCACTCTAGCAATCCATCATCTAATTACTACTCCACAATGCATTCCCTTAGGCCCAAAGATGGTGAAGTGTCATGTAGTCGACGTTCACACGACACCACTAAGGGAATTAACAACATACATATCATCAAAATATCGAACGAATACCAAATTCACATGATTACTTATGACAAGACTTCTCCCATGTCTTCAAGAACAAAAGTAACTACTCACAAATCATAATCATGTCCAAGATCAGAGAGGGATTGAATAGCATAATAGATCTGAACATATAATCTTCCACCATATAAACCAACTAGCATCAACTACAAAATGTAATCAACACTACTAGCAACCCACAGGTACCAATCTGAGGTTTTGAGACAAAGATTGAATACAAGAGATGAACTAGGGTTTGAGATGAGATGGTGCTGGTGAAGATGTTGATGAAGATTAGTCCTCCCACGATGAGAGGATCGCTGGTGATGTCGATGGCGATGATTTCCCCCTCCTGGAGTGAAGTATCCTCGGCAGAATCTCTCCGCCGGAGAGCAAAAGTGCTCCTGCCCAAGTTCCGCCTCGAGACGGCGGCGCACCGTCCCGAAAGTCTTCTCTATATTTTTTCTAGGGCAAATGGACTTATATAACAGAAAATTGGGGCCAGAGGCTGGCCAGGGGCCCCACAAGCCACCAGGGCGCGCCTGGGGGGGTGGCACGCCCTGGTGCCTCGTGGGCACCTGGGTGGCCCCCTCTGGTACTTCTTGCTTCCAATATTTTTTATTTGTTCCAAAATAAATCTCCGTAAAGTTTCAGCTCATTTGGAGATGTGCAGAATAGGTATCTCTGACATAGCTTTTTTAGGTCTAGAATTCCAACTGCCGGCAATCTCCCTCCTTGTGTGAATCTTGCATATTAAGAGAGAAAAGGCATTAGAATTGCTCCACAAAGTGTTATATTGATTAAAAACACTATAAATAATAGTAGCAAAACATGATGCACAATGGACGTATCAACTCCCCCAAGCTTAGACCTCGCTTGTCCTCAAGCGAAAGCCGATATCGATAATCATGTCCACATGTTTAGAGAGAGAAGTGTCGATAAAAACAAAATACGGACATAATAGCATCATGGTCATTATTATAATAGCAATATTTATTATCATAAAACCTCTCATGAGCAAGTAACAATTCATCACAACAATGGAGTATAAGGCATAAACTTTCTTGAAAACTAACAAACTATGTTCTCAGTCAACAATGCAATTGCAATTCATCATATTTTCAGGAAGGGTCTCATGTAGGAGCTATTTAGCAAGTCCACATACTCAACCATCATTTAGTCTTCTATGATTGCTAACACTCACTGTAGGAGATATGCCCTAGAGGCAATAATAAATGTTATTGATTATCTCCCTGTTCATAATTATGTTTATGTTCCATGCTATAACTGCAATGATTCTCGAGTCTACAAATAAAACGAGGCTCGGAGGAAGACTCATTTGCACGTGTGGGATAATAAATGGTAAAATGTATTCCTAGTCAAGCCTCTATGACTGGCTCAAGTATTGCATGATGATCCTGTTTTCCTGATCATGGGCATGGCTATGCCGGCAATTTTGAGGGCACAATTGTTGGTAGAACACTTGTGTTGAATCGACCCAATATTGATGTTATGCTATGAGATACATTCGTCATAAGTTAATGGTTAATAACACAGGAAGTTAATGTTTGCATAATAGACCATGAGAGTATCGAGTTTCTTCATGCTTGCTTCATGAACTTTGGGGTTTGTTAAATGTCATCCGTAAATGGGTGGCTATTACGGCGGCTTACGGGTTCATGGAAAAGTATGTCAAGTAACTTGATAGCTCAAGATTGGGATTTGCTCCTCCGACGATGGAGAGATATCTCTGGGCCCTCTCGGTGTTACGGTATCCATCATCGTCTGGCCAGACACAGGGTGATATGATCACAGGGATGCCGGAACACGGGAACGAGAAAAGAGAACAATACCGGCAACGAGGTAACTGGCATAGTGGACAAGGTGTTGATCCACGGGGATGCCAACATGTCTCACCTCGGGTATTTGTAACATATCGCGAAGCAACAGGAATAGCACACGGCAACTGGAGGTTCACTCGAATATTCATTCGTGTGGGTATAGGGGTCAATATGGGTGTCCACGGCTCCGATGTTGATCATTGATCGGAAGGGGTTCCGGGTCATGTCTATGCTTCACCGAACCTATAGGGTCACATGCTTAAGGGTCATCTATCTGCTGAATACTAGACAAGGAGTCCGAGAGAAAGTCACTGGAAAAGTTTCGGAGACAACGGAAAAGTTCCGGAGAGAACACCAGAAAAGTTTCGGTAAAACCGAAAAGTTGTTTCGGATAAAACCATTGATCCAAAAAGGTTTCGGCAAGCACCGGGAATGTTTTGGAGGTTGCCAGATTGGTCTGGTAATTTCTAGAATTTTTCTGGAGAAAAAACCGAAAAAAAGTTTTCGGAGCTGCCGGAATTGTTTAGCGGGTAAACGAAGATGGTTTTAAATTAAACCACCATACCGGAAATGTTCCGGAGCACGTCCAGATAATTTTAGAGGGTTCTAGAAATGTTCTGGGGCCTTCCGGAATTTTTCAGAAGTAATAGTCACGGAAAACATCTTGTCCTAGCGTGAGGGGACAAGATCCCACGAAGCGTGGGGGCTGTTTTGGGGCGCCTCCCCTTTGGGGGGCAGCCCCTTGTGGCTGGACAAAGTGTTGGGGGGCCCCCCCATGGTGGGGGGCAGCCCCCACAAATGGTGGAGAGTGTTGGGAGGAAGGTGGGGCCCCATGGGGGAACACCATGGACAAGGGAACATGTTTTCTCCATGTTTGGTGGGAACATGTTTCCTTGTTTGGTGGGTGCTTGTTTTGTGGGCTGAAATTTCAGTCCCCCCCTCACCCCTTCCACCACTATATAAGGAGGTGGAGAGGAGCTCTCCATCCTCACTCCAACTCTCTCACACAAGCCATGCATGATCTGGCATTCTCTCTCCCTCCCACGAAATAGTTTCGTAGTGCCGAAAGGCTGTCTGGGTTCCGGTGGGAACTAGTTCTGGACGGCGAAGCCCTGCTGGATAGATGATACCGTATGTGTGCAACTCTGTAGAGAGATCGTAGTTTCGGTCTTAGTTCGAGAGTGCCTCCCGAAGGGCTGTCCGTGTGACCGTCCGAGTTTCGGAGGTCCTCCCGAAGGGCTGTCCGCGACACCGTCCGGGGGACTGTGCGACCGCCTCCCGGAGGGCTGTCCGCGGGGCAGATGAGGGTATACATCCTCGCGGTTGGGAGGTTGTAAAATCCTAGCTGCGGGGATCTGCACCACCGTTCGTCATCGACTCTACTTCCGCTGCGCTATGAGTCGGTAACGAAATGATCAAACCTTGTATGCAGTCTCCATAGTGGTCCTGGGCTGGTGCGTAGGTCGGAAATTTTTTGTTTTCTGCTGCGTTCCCCTACACTCACGACATATATATGGAGCAAAAAGTTTCAGCCAGACACATAGAAAGATAGGGGCTTGTGAGTTCGCCTCCCAACTTATTCACCTCAAGGGTGATGTCAACAATAATAATTCATGATCACTCATATCCAACTGGATATATGTGCCTATATCTTTCCCCACCACATGATGCTTACAAAAGAGAAAAATAAAAAGGAAGTAGAGGAGAACACTATTGACTCTTGCATAAAAAGTAAATACATAAAAGTAAAGGATAGGCCCTTCGCAGAGGGAAGCAGAGGTTGTCATGCACTTTTTGTTGTTGGATGCAAGAGCTCTTAATGAAAAGGAACATCACTTTATATTGCCCCTTGTGATAGCAACCTTTATTATGCAGTATGTCACTTTTATTTCTTTACCATCACAAGTTCGTACAAAGCTTATTTCCCTTACAATAAAAGTTCAGACATATTTAGAGGCAATTTTTATTGCTTTTTGCACCAATGACAACTTACTTGAAGGATCTTGTTCAATCCATAGGTAGATATAGTGGACTCTCATGACATGAAACTGGGTTTAAGGGTTTTGGATGCACAAGTAATATCTCTACTTGGTGCGGATTTTTGGCTAGCAAAGATATTGGGCAAGCACCACATGTGGAGGATGTATAACAATATAACTTCTATGTGAATATGAACAAACATAATTCATTACGTTGTCTTCCTTGTCCAACATCAACAATTTGACATAAAATACTTAATGGGGGCTCACAATCATAAAAGATGTCCAAGATAGTATATTTGCATGTGAATCTTCTCTTCCCTTATTAACTTTTCATGAATTGCATCATTGACTAATTCTATGTTTGTTAACTTCCAATAAATTTTACCACTTATACTTTTCTTTGTGTAATGTCATTACTTTGCATAAGATTAGCATATGATCTTTTTCATTATTTTCATTGCTAGAATTGAAACATGAAAGTAAAGAAGCAAAAACTCAAACTACTATTTATTATATAACTCTCAACTTGATTACATAGATAGATAGATCACGACGCTAACACTTGAAAATAGATCATACTAAACTTTTATTCAACTAGATCACGAAATAACTAAGGATTGAACTAAAAATAGGTAATGATAATAAAAGTGATGGTGATACGATACCGGGGCACCTCCCCCAAGCTTGGCACAAGCCAAGGGGAGTGCCCATACCCATGTACTCAAGTCTCCTTCTTCGGTGATGGTGGTGGTGATGAAGTAGTGGCTTTATCCTCCGGCTTCCATGGCATAGGTTCCCCATCATAAAAAGATGAACGAGTCTCCAGAGTCCTGAAACTTGCAGCTAAACTCATACCTTTGAATCTTGCCTCATACTCAAAATTTTGGTTTTGAAGATCATAGATTTGGCCTTGGAGATAGTCGATTCGTTCATTAAGCTTGAAGATGATGTCCCCCATCGACTGGCCATCCACCTTGTGATTACGGGTGAATTCCGTGATCATGGAGTGGTTGGCGCTGAGTCCACGTTCCACCATCCCTTGGCACTTGAAGATCTCCTGCTCCACCGCTTCGAGCCTGGACTCCACGCTCCCGGTCTTCTTAGGTCCTTGAACATCCCGGATGTGAAGCACCCCCTCACGCATCTCAATGGCTTGAGGGTGTTTCATCACCTCCGGTAGATAGGGGTTGATGACCTTCTCGTAGAACTTGTCCTTGGAAGAGCTTGGTGGAGCCATAGCGATCTAGATCTGTCAGAAAAATAGCACTAAACAAGAACAGAGGAGATTTCTGCGATACCGTGGTCAAAACATCCGGGATTATATATAAAGATTTTTTATCTTGCAAAACAAGTAATCCAGGAGAAAACGGAGTCGGGAAGGCTCACGAGGGGCCCACGAGCCACCAGGGCGCGCCTGGGGGGTGGCGCGCCCTGGTGCCTCGTGGGCACCAGGTGGGTCCCCTCGGCTGTTTCTTATTTTTGTATTTTTTCTAATATTCCAAAACTGACAGAAAGTATTTTTATAGAATTTTTGGAGTCGGTTTACTTACCGTATCACGTACCTCTTCCATTTCAGGGTTCTGGAGTGTTTCGGAAGGTCTCTCTTATGTATTCCTCCGGTGTAATTGTTTCAATAATATTAGTTTCAACATTAATGGGAGTACCTGAAATATAGTGCTTAATTCTTTGCCCATTCACCACTCTCGGATTAGTGCCTTCGGAGTTGTTTATTTTGATGGCTCCGGAGCGATAAACTTCTTCGATGATATACGGTCCTTCCCATTTAGAGAGAAGTTTTCCTGCAAAGAATCTCAAACAAGAATTGTACAATAGAACTTGCTCACCCACTTTAAATTCCCATTTTTGAATTCTTCTATCATGCCATCTTTTAACTTTTTCTTTAAACAATTTGGCATTTTCATAAGCTAGGGTTCTCCATTCATCTAATGAGCTAATATCAAATAACCTCTTTTCACCGGCAAGTTTAAAATCGTAATTGAGTTCTTTAATTGCCCAATATGCTTTATGTTCTAACTCAAGAGGTAAATGCCATGCTTTTCCATAAACCATTTTATAAGGAGACATACCCATAGGATTTTTATAAGCAGTTCTATAAGCCCATAATGCATCGTCAAGTTTCTTAGACCAATTCTTTCTTGATCTATTGACGGTTTTTTGCAAAATTAATTTTATTTCTCTATTGCTCAATTCAACTTGACCACTAGTTTGACGGTGATAGGGAGATGCAATTCTATGGTTGACATCATATTTAGCAAGCAATTTACGGAATGCGCCATGAATAAAATGTGAACCACCATCAGTCATTAAATATCTAGGGACTCCGAACCTTGGGAAAATAACTTCTGTAAGCATTTGAATAGAAGTGTTATGATCAGCACTACTAGATGGAATAGCTTCTACTCACTTAGTAACGTAATCAACAGCAACTAAAATATGAGTATACCCATTGGATTTAGGAAAAGGTCCCATATAATCAAATCCCCAAACATCAAATGGTTCAATAGCAAGTGAATAATTCATAGGCATTTCCTAACGTCTACCAACATTACCAATTCTTTGACATTCATCACAAGATAGGACAAACTTACGAGCATCCTTGAAAAGACTAGGCCAATAAAAACCAGATTGTAATACCTTGTGTGCAGTTCTGTCTCCCGCATGATGTCCTCCGTAAGCCTCGGAATGACACTTCCGTAGGATTTGTTCCTGTTCATGCTCAGGTATACAACGTCTAATAATACCATCTACTCCTTCTTTATAAAGATGTGGGTCATCCCAGAAGTAGTGTCTTAAATCAAAGAAAAACTTTTTCTTTTGTTGGTATGTGAAACTAGGTGGTATGTATTTAGCAACAATATAATTAGCAGAGTCCGCATACCATGGAGTATTACGAGAAGCATTTATGACAGCTAATTGTTCATCAGGAAAATCATCATTAATAGGTAGTGGGTCATCAAGAACATTTTCCATTCTAGACAAATTATCTGCTACAGGATTCTCAGCTCCCTTTCTATCAATAATATGCAAGTCAAATTCTTGTAGCAATAAAACCCACCTAATGAGTCTAGGTTTAGCATCTTTCTTTTGCATAAGATATTTAATAGCAGCATGATCGGTGTGAACAGTTACTTTAGAATCAACTATGTAAGATCTGAATTTATCGCATGCAAACACAACTACTGGAAATTCTTTTTCAGTAGTAGCATAATTTCTTTGGGCACTGTCTAGAGTTTTACTAGCATAATGAATAACATTTAATTTCTTATCAACTCTCTGTCCTAGAACAGCACGAACAGCATAGTCACTAGCATCACACATAATTTCAAAAGGCAAGTTCCAATCAGGTGGTTGGACAATAGGTGCAGTGGTTAAGGCTTTCTTAAGTGTTTCAAAGGCTTCTAGACAATCATCATCAAAAACAAATGGAACATCTTTTTGCAAAAGATTGGTAAGAGGCCTAGAAATTTTAGAGAAGTCTTTAATAAATCTCCTATAGAAACCAGCATGACCAAGGAAACTTCTTATACCTTTAATATCTTTAGGACATGGCATTTTCTCAATAGCATCAACTTTAGCTTTATCAACTTCAATACCTCTTTCAGAAATTTTATGCCCCAAGACAATGCCTTCATTCACCATAAAGTGGCACTTCTCCCAATTCAAGACAAGATTAGTTTCTTCACATCTCTGCAAAACTCAATCAAGGTTGCTTAAGTAATCATCAAAAGAAGTTCCGTAAATGGAGAAATCATCCATGAACACCTCAACAATCTTTTCACAAAAGTCAGAGAATATAGCAGTCATACATCTTTGAAAGGTAGCAGGTGCATTGCATAAACCAAAAGGCATATGTCTATAAGCATAAGTTCCAAAAGGACAAGTAAAAGTGGTTTTCTCTTGATCGGGTTGTGATACGGGTATTTGAGAAAAACCAGAATAACCATCTAGGAAACAAAAGTGTGTATGCTTAGACAATCTTTATAACATTTGATCAATAAAAGGTAAGGGGTAATGATCTTTTCTAGTAGCTTTGTTTAATTTTCTAAAATCAACTACCATCCTATAACCAGTTACAATTCTTTGTGGAATGAGTTCATTTTTATCATTAGGAACAACGGTAATACCTCCTTTCTTAGGGACACAATGAATGGGGCTTACCCATCTACTATCAGCTATGGGATAGATTATACCTGCTTCCAGAAGTTTTAATATTTTGGTTCTTACCACCTCTTTCATCTTAGGATTTAATCATCGTTGGTGGTCGACAACTGGTTTAGCATCAGGCTCCATATTAATTTTGTGCTGACATAGAGTGGGACTAATGCCCTTAAGATCATCAAGAGTATATCCAATAGCAGCTCGGTGCTTCCTTAGAGTTTTTGGTAATCTCTTTTCTTCATGCGCTAAAAGGTTAGCACTAATAATGATAGGATATATCTTCTTTTCATCAAGATAAGCATAATTCAATGTATCAGGCAATTGCTTCAATTCAAACACAGGATCACCTTTAGGTGGAGGAGGGCCTCCAAGAGTTTCAACATGCAAATTTTGTTTAAGGATAGGTGGTTGATCAAAGAACATCTTATCTATTTCATTTCTTTCATTCATATGCATATCGTTTTCGTGGTCTAGCAAATATTGTTCTAACAGATCAGTAGGAGGTACGGCAATAGAAGCAAGACCAATAATTTCATCTTTACTAGGCAATTCTTTATCATGAGGTTGTCTATGAAACTTGGAGAAATTAAACTCATGAGATATATCACCAAACTTAACTCGAACCTTTTCTTTAACACAATCAATTTCAGCATTAACGGTATTCAAGAAAGGTCTACCAAATATGATGGGACAAAAACTATCTTGTTGTGAACCAAGTACTAAGAAATCAGTAGAGTATTTGATTTTACCACACAAGACTTCAACATCTCTAACAATCCCAAGTGGTGTAATAGTATCTCTATTCGCTAGCTTAATAGTAACATCAATATCTTCAATCTCAACAGGTGCAATATCATGCATTACTTCTTGATATAAAGAAAATGGAATAGCACTCACACTAGCACCCATATCACACAAACCATGATAGCAATGATCTCCAATCTTAACAGAAATAACAGGCATGCCAACTACGGGCTTGTTCTTGTCTAACATATCTCGTTCATTTCTAACAGGTTTAGCAATTCTAGCAGCCTCATCACAAAAGTAAATAACATGCCCATCTATATTATCGACTAAGAGATCTTTAACCATAGCAACATCAGGTTCAACTTTAATTTGTTCAGAGGGTCTAGGTGCTCTAATATTACTTTTGTTAACCATAGTTGAAGCTTTAGCATGTTCCTTAATCCTAACAGGAAAAGATGGTTTCACAATAAAAGCAGTAGGCACAACTGGATCAGCATGGTAAACAATTGTTTCTTCTTTAACACTAACAGGTTCCTCAATCTTTTTTTTAACAGGGGGATGATATTTAAACCACTTCTCCTTAGGGAGATCAACATGAGTAGCAAATGATTCACAAAAGGAAGCTACTATCTCAGAGTCAAGTCCATATTTAGTGCTAAACTTATGAAAAGCATCGGTGGCCATAAAAGATTTAACACAATCGAATTCAAGTATTATACCTGACTCATTACCTTTGTCGAGTTCCCAATCTTAAAGAGTTGCATTTAATTCTTTCCAGAAGATCCCATCTGAATTCAATAGCTTTCTTCATAAAGGAGCCAGTCGAAGAAGAATCGAGCATAGTTTGATTATCATGAGAAAGTCGAGCATCAAAATTCTGTAAGATAATTTCTTTTGAGAGCTCATGATTGGGGCATGTGTACATCATGTACTTAAGCCCCCCCCCCCCAAGCTTGAGCGATGCTTTCTCCTTCACGAGGCCAAAAATTATATATATAGTTCCGATCACGATGAACCAAATGCATAGGATAAAATTTCTGATGGAATTCTAGTTTCAATCGGTTCCAGTCCCATGTATCAGTATCATCACATAGCCTATACCATATCAATGCCTTTACCTCCAAAGATAAAGGGAATACTTTCTTCTTAACTCCATCTCCGGATAAACCTGCAAGCTTAAACAATCCACAAATTTCATCCACATAGATCAAGTGCATATCAGGATGTACTGTTCCATCTCCTGCATAAGGATTAGCTAGCAGTTTCTCTATCATACCCGGAGGAATCTCATAATAAATATTTTCAGTAGGTGCAGTAGGTTGAGGAGCAACTATTTGTGTTTCCGGTCGAGGTGAAGATACCCCGAACAAACCCCTCAAAGGATTACTTTCCATAGTGACAAGTGACAGTAAATTTCAGCACGTAATATAAATGTTTCCTTACCAAATTCCACTCACCAAAGGCGCTTCACTCCCTGGAAACGGCGCCAGAAAAGAGTCTTGATGACCCACAAGTATAGGGGATCAATCGTAGTCCTTTCGATAAGTAAGAGTGTCGAACCCAACGAGGAGCAGAAGGAAATGACAAGCGGTTTTCAGCAAGGTATTTTCTGCAAGCACTGAAATTATCGGTAACGAGTAGTTTGATAGCAAGATAATTTGTAACAAGTGACAAGTAGCAATAGTAACAAAGAGTGCAGCAAGTTGGCCCAATCCTTTTTGTAGCAAAGGACAAGCCGGAACGATCTCTTATAGTAAGTAAAGCGTTCTCGAGGACACATGGGAATTCTATCTAGTCACTTTCATCATGTTTGTTTGATTCACATTCGCTACTTTGATAATTTGATATGTGGGTGGACCGGTGCTTGGGTGCTGTTCTTACTTGAAGAAGCCTCCCACTTATGATTACCCCCTCTCGCAAGCATCCGCAACTACGAAAGAAGAATTAAGATAACTCTAACCATAGCATTAAACATATGGATCCAAATCAACCCCTTATGCAATAGCGCATAAACTAGGGTTTAAGCTTATGTCACTCTAGCAACCTGATGTCTACTACACAACTTATTCATGTAGACTCGTGTTGGGCCTCCAAGCGCAGAGTTTTGTAGGACAGTAACAATTTTCCCTCAAGTGGATGACCTAAGGTTTATCAATCCGTGGGAGGCGTAGGTTGAAGATGGTATCTCTCAAACAACCCTGCAACCAAATACAAGAAATCTCTTGTGTCCCTAACACACCCAATATACAATGGTAAATTGTATAGGTCAACTAGTTCGGCGAAGAGATGGTGATAAAAGTGTAGTATGGATAGTAGATATAGGTTTTTGTAATCTGAAAATATAAAAACAGCAAGGTCGCAAGTAACAAAAGTGAGCATAAACGGTATTGCAATGCTTAGAAACAAGGCCTACGGTTCATACTTTCACTAGTGCAATCTCTCAACAATGCTAACATAATTGGATCATATAATCATCCCTCAACGTGCGATAAAGAATCACTCCCAAGTTCCTATTAGCGGAGAACATAAGATAGAAATTGTTTGTAGGGTACGAATCCACCTCAAAGTTATCCTTTCCGATCGATCTATTGAGCTATTCCTATAAGTGTCACAAATAGCCTTAGAGTTCGTACTAAAATAACACCATATGATACACATCAACCAACCCTAATGTCACCTAGATACTCCAATGTCACCACAAGTATCCGTGAGTTGATTATATGATATGCTTCAAACAACTTCATAATCATAATATTCAATCCATACAAAGAACTCCAAGGAGCACCCTAAAGTTTCTATCGGGGAAAAGACAATGAAAACGTGCATCAACCGCTATGCATAGATTACCCCAATGTCACCACGGGAATCCGCGAGTTGAGTGCCAAAACATATATCAAGTGAATCAATATAATACCCCATTGTCACCACGGGTATTCATATGCAAGACATACATCAAGTGTTCTCAAATCTGAAATATTCAATCCGACAATAACGAAACCTCAAAGGGAAAAGATTCGATTCATCACAACAAGGATAGAGAGGGAAGAAACACCATATGATCCAACTATATTAACAAAGCTCGCGATACATCAAGATTGTGCCAAATCAAGAACACGAGAGAGAGATAAAACACATAGCTACTAGAACAAACCATCAGCCCCGAGGGTGAACTACTCCCTCCTCGTCATGGAGACCGCCGGGATGATGAAGATGGCCTCCGGTGATGGTTTCCCCCCCCTCCGGCAGGGTGCCGGAAAAGGGATGTAGATGAGATCGTGGAGGTACAGAGGCTTGCGGCGGCGGAGTCGAAGTTCTAGGGTTATTTCTGGGGATTTCTCTATTTATAGGATTTTTCAGCGTTGGAATCAGGTCAAACGGAGCCACGTGGGCCCCACGAGGTACGAGGGCGCGCCTGGGGGGGTGGCGCGCCCTGGTGCCTCGTGGGCACTGGGTGGCCCCCTCCAGTGGGTCTTGGTTCCAGTATTTTTTATTTATTCCATAAAAAATGTCCAAAAAGTTTCATCCAATTCCAAGAACTTTTATTTCTGCACAAAAAAACTACACCATGGCAATTCTGTTGAAAACAGTGTCAGTCCGGGTTAGTTCTAATCAAATCATACCAAAACCATATAGAATTATTATAAACATGGCATGAATACTTCATAAATTATAGATACGTTGGAGATGTATCAGCATCCCCAAGCTTAATTCCTGCTCGTCCTCGAGTAGGTAAATGATAAAAGAAATAATTTATGAAGTGTGAATGCTAGCATAATGCATAAGTTTGATCAATAATAATTTCAATCACTTTTTCTAGCATCAATATATATCATAATCAGTAGCTCATCTCATAAAACTTCTCATGATCAAGTAGCAAGCTATTCACATGTTTAAAGTATAGGCCATAAACTTTCTTGAAAGCTAACAAACTATGTTCTCAGTCATCAAACAATTGCAATTCATCTTATTTTCAGGAAGGGTCTATGTAAGAGCTTTGATCTACCAAATTCCACATACTCAACCATCTTTTATTCTCCCATGATTGTTGACACTCAAAGCATATTTTTAGAACAAACCGTTTCAGTCAAACACATAGGAAGATAGGGGCTTAATGTTTCGCCTCCCAACTTATTTATCTCATGGATAATGTCAACACTAATAACTCATGGTCACCTATATTCAACTGGATATATGTGCCTGGATCATTCCCTACCACATGATGCTTGCCAACTAGAGAATAATTGAGGTTGAAACGAGAAGAAATTATATTGACTCTTGCATAAAAGTAAATACATAAAAGTAAATGCATAAAAGTAAAAGATAGGCCCTTCGCAGAGGGAAGTAGAGGTTGTCATGCGCTTTTTGTTGTTGGATGCACAAGCCCTTAATGCAAAGGAACGTCACGTTATATTGCCCCTTGTGATAGCAACCTTTATTATGCAGTCTGTCGCTTTTATTTCTTTATTACCTTCACAAGTTTGTACAACGCTTATTTTCCCTTACAATAAAAGATCATACATATTTTTGGAGCAATTTTTATTGCTTTTTGCACCAATGACAACTTACTTGAAGGATCTTATTCAATCCATAGGTAGATATGGTGGACACTCATGGCAAGAAACTGGGTTTAAGGGTTTTTGGATGCACAAGTAGTATCTCTACTTAGTACGAATTTTTGGCTAGCAAAAGATCCTAAGCAAGCACCACATGTTAGAGGATCCATGACAATATAACTTCTATGTGAATATAAACAAACATAACTCATTACGTTGTCTTCCTTGTCCAACGTCAACTACTTGATCAAGCTTGAAAATAATTAATGGGGGCTCACAATCATAGAAGATGTCCAAGATAGTATATTTATATGTGAAATTTCTCTTCCTTCAAAATTCTTTCATGAATTGTTCAAGTGACCAATGCTATGTTTGTCAACTTCCTGTATGTGAAGTCACTACTACCCATGGGACAAGCACATGAAGCTTATAAATTTAAAATTTATGATATTTAATTCATTTCAACAATTTACTCATAGGATATAAGTGAAGCACAAGAGTAAATGACAAACTACAAAAGATATAAGTGAAGATCAATGAGTAGTTAAGTAAATAGTTAGCTATGTGAGGGCTCTCTCTCATTTAAAAATTCCAGATCTTAAGTATTTTATTCAAATAGCAAACAAAATGAAAATAAAAGGACACTCCAAGAATAGCACAACTTATGTGAAGAAGCAAAAACTTAGGCTCAACCAAGACTAACCGATAATTGTTGATGAAGAAAGGTGGGATGCCTACCGGGGCATCCCCAAGCTTAGATGCTTGAGACTTCTTGAAATATTATATTGGGATGCCTTGGGCATCCCCAAGCTTGAGCTTTTGTGTCTCCTTAATTCCTTTCATATCACGGTTTCCCTAAATCTTAAAACTTCATCCACACAAAACTTAACAAGAACTTGTGAGATAAGTTAGTAAAAATCAACTCAAAACCTTAACATTCTCAAATCACTAAAATTATAATTAAACATTGCATACTAAATACCTCTGCATATTTAATACTCCTATCCACAAATAGAAACATTAAACACGCAAACATATGCAAACAATGCAACTATAACAGCAATCTGCCAAAACAGAACAGTCTTTAAAAGGGGAATAAGAATCCATACTTCCCTAACTCCAAAAATTCTGAAAACTTACCATGTGACAGAGAACTCATGCATGCTTACTGTGTAAAATTTTCTGATTTTTATCATGTCCTGACTATTCAGGAATATTCTGGACATAACAGAAAACTTTCTGTTTTCAAACAACAATACATGAACTTGCAAACTGAGCATGGTAAAGGCTATAATTGGCATTTTATTGAACTAAAAGATACAAAACATGATTATTGATAATAGCAAGAAAATATCAACAGAAGAAAATGATGCTCCAAGAAAAACTCATATTATGTGACGAATAAAAATACAGCTCCGAGTGAGGTTACCGATAATGTTAAAGACGAAAGAGGGGATGCCTTCCGGGCATCCCCAAGCTTAGTTGCTTGGGTCTTCCTTGAATATTACCTTGGGGTGCCTTGGGAATCCCCAAGCTTAGGGTCTTGCCACTCCTTATTCTCCTCATATCGATATCTCACCCAAAACATGAAAACTTCAATCACACAAAACTTAACGGAACTTCGTGAGATAGGTTAGTATGATAAAAATAAATCATCCACTTAGGTACTGTCAAGACAAGATTCATAATTGTTATCACATAATTCCTACCGTATTCTATCATTTCCACAATTTATATTACTCAATATAAACTATGGAAACACTAAAACAAGCAAACTATGCATCAAAAACAGAATATGTCAAAAACAGAACAGTGTGTAGTAAGCGATTTAAAAGCCATACTTCTGTACCTCAAAAAATTCTGAAAAATTAGGAAAACGTAAACAATTTTTAACCCAATTCTCCGTAAAAAATTTCTCATGCTCCAGTACAGAATAGAAATTCCAGCACTGGACGCAAAAGTTTATGTTTTTGCACAGAATCAAATCAACAAGCATCCACACTATCCCAAAGGCTTTACTTGGCACATTATTGAAAGAAAACATATAAACATGATTACTACAGTAGCTTAATCATGTGAACACAGAAAAACAGTAGGTATAAATATTGGGTTGTCTCCCAACAAGCGCTTTTCTTTAATGCCTTTTTAGCTAGGCATGACGATTTCAATGATGCTCGCATAAGAGTAAAGAATTGAAACACAAAGAGAGCATCATGAAGCATATGACTAGCACATTTAAGCCTAACCCACTTCCTATGCATAGGGATTTTGTGAGCAAATAGGTTATGGGAGCAAGAATCAACTAGCATAGGAAGGCAAAACAAGCATGACTTCAAAACTTTCAACATGAAACTTGATGTTGTTGAAATATGTAGAAGCATATATTCCTCTCTCAAAATAATTTTCAGTAGCATCATGAAGAAATTCAACAATATAATTTTCACATAAATCATTCTTTTCATGATCCACAAGCATAGAATTTTTATTACTCTCCACATAAGCAAATTTGTTCTCATTCATAATAGTGGGAGCAAATTCAATGAAATAACTATCATGAGATACTTGATTGGCATAATCCAATTGAAAATTAAAATCATGATGACAAGTTTCATATTTATCATTATTCATTATAGCATACATGTCATCACAATAAATTTTCTCATCAAAACTTGGGGGACTAAAAATATCATCTTCATCAAACATAGCATCCCCAAGCTTGTGGCTTTGCATATCATTAGCATCATGGATACTCATAGAATTCAAACTAACAACATTGCAATCATGCTCATCATTCGAACATTTTATTGAATTCTTCTTCTATCAATTGAGCACAATTTTCCTTTCCATCATTTTTACGAAAGACATTACAAAGATGAATAATATGAGGCAACCTCTATTCCATTTTTTTGTAGATTTCTTTTATAAACCAAACTAGTGATAAAACAAGAAACTAAAAGATTCGATTGCAAGATCTAAAGATATACCTTCAAGCACTCACCTCCCCGGCAACGGCGCCAGAAAAGAGCTTGATGTCTACTACACAACTTATTCTTGTAGACTCGTGTTGGGCCTCCAAGCGCAGAGTTTTGTAGGACAGTAGCAATTTTCCCTCAAGTGGATGACCTAAGGTTTATCAATCTGTGGGAGGCATAGGTTGAAGATGGTATCTCTCAAACAACCCTGCAACCAAATACAAGAAATCTCTTGTGTCCCCAATGCACCCAATACAATGGTAAATTGTATAGGTGCACTAGTTCGGCGAAGAGATGGTGATAAAAGTGTAGTATGGATAGTAGATATAGGTTTTTGTAATCTAAAAATATAAAAACAGCAAGGTAGAGTAACAAAAGTGAGCATAAACGGTATTGCAATGCTTAGAAACAAGGCCTAGGGTTCATACTTTCACTAGTGCAATCTCTCAACAATGCTAACATAATTGGATCATATAATCATCCTTCAAGGTGCGATAAAGAATCACTCCCAAGTTCCTATTAGCGGAGAACATAAGATAGAAATTGTTTGTAGGGTACGAAACCACCTCAAAGTTATCCTTTCCGATCGATCTATTGAGCTATTCCTATAAGTGTCACAGATAGCCTTAGAGTTCGTACTAAAATAACACCATATGATACACATCAACCAACCCTAATGTCACCTAGATACTCTAATGTCACCACAAGTATCCGTGAGTTGATTATACGATATGCATCAAACAACTTCATAATCATAATATTCAATCCACACAAAGAACTCCAAGGAGCACCCCAAAGTTTCTATCAGAGAAAAGACAATGAAAATTTGCATCAACCCCTATGCATAGATTACCCCAATGTCACCACGGGAATCCGCGAGTTGAGTGCCAAAACATATATCAAGTAAATCAATATAATATCCCATTGCCACCACGGGTATTCATATGCAAGACATACATCAAGTGTTCTCAAATCTGAAATATTCAATCCGACAATAACGAAACCTCAAAGGGAAAAGATTCGATTCATCACAACAAGGATAGAGAGGGAAGAAACACCATATGATCCAACTATACTAACAAAGCTCGCGATACATCAAGATCGTGCCAAATCAAGAACACGAGAGAAAGATAAAACACATAGCTACTGGTACAAACCCTCAGCCCCGAGGGTGAACTACTCCCTCCTCGTCATGGAGACCACCGATATGATGAAGATGGCCTCCGGTGATGATTCCCCCCTTCGGCAGGGTGCCGGAAAAGGGCTATAGATGAGATCGTGGAGGTACAGAGGCTTGCGGCGGCGGAGTCGAAGTTCTAGGGTTATTTCTGGGGGTTTCTCTATTTATAGGATTTTTCAGCGTTGGAATCAGGTCAGACGGAGCCACGTGGGCCCCACGAGGTACCAGGGCGTGCCTGGGGGTGGCGCGCTCTGGTACCTCGTGGGCACTAGGTGGCCCCCCTCCAGTGGGTCTTGATTCCAGTATTTTTTATTTATTCCATAAAAAATCTCCAAAAAGTTTCATCCAATTTCAAGAACTTTTATTTCTGCACAAAAAAACAACACGATGGCAATTCTGTTGAAAACAGCGTCAGTCCGGGTTAGTTCTAATCAAATCATACCAAAACCATATAGAATTGTTATAAACATGGCATGAATACTTCATAAATTATAGATACATTGGAGAAGTATCACAACCCATCATCTAATTACTACTCCACAATCACTAGTGGAAAACGGGCCTATAGTCCCGGTTGGCAACGGCCTTTAGTGCCGGTTCAGCAACCGGCACTAAAGGGTGGGGACTAAAGCCCCCCCCCTTTAGTGCCGGTTCAACACGAACCGGGACCAAAGGCCAACCACGTGGCACGAGCCGGCAACGGGGGCTGGGGGACCTTTAGTCCCGGTTGGTAACACCAACCGAGACTAAAAGGTGCACGTGGCACGAGCCCGCGCCGGGGGCTGGGCGGCCTTTAGTCCCGGTTGATGTTACCAACCGGGACTAAAAGGGGGACCTTTAGTCCCAGTTGGTAACACCAACCGGGACTAAAACTATTAGGGGTTTATGAATTATGGTTTATTTTTCCTTTTAATTTTGTGTTTTCCATTGAATTCTTTTTCATTTCAAACATATTTTACGCTACTACATACTGTACACGTTATGCATATATATATCATCGAATTTCTCGTACGACCATTCACATACACACATATATATATACAATTTGGTATATACAATTTCTCCTACAATTTGCGGATCATTACATGCAGACATTACAGCTTGTAATGGAATTCTCCTTTGGGATCTATGACCTGATCGACCAAAAATCCCGCTATTTCCTCTTGAATTGCTCGTACACGATCCGTTGGTAGGAGCTTGTCCCGCATCTCCTTCAGCTTTAAAGAAGGAGATCAAGATGAATATATTAGTTGTGTGTATATATATTAGATCATGATTAAAAAATTGTGGATAGTGTTCTGGCAAACGTACCCAAAGTTGTCTTTCAGATCTGCTCCTTTCGGACGTCATCATGCGAATGTTCTCGCAAACGTAGTATGCGCATAAATTATTCCCCGGCGCCTGGCGCAGGCACTTTACGAGAATAAAATTCAATTAGATAATAATTAATCAAGCATGATAATGGTATTGAAACTAGAATTAAAGAGATGCACGGACGAAGCTAGCTAGTACTACTTAATTAATTACCTTGGGTCGCACCCATTTCAGCTGTTTTTTCCATTCGCCGGTGACCTCTTCGATGAACTTTTGCCAAGCCCTGCCCGCCGGCAAAGAAAATGAATAAAGGAGTTATTAATTAGTTGATATCAGGAAATGAACTAAAGAGGCCGACATAGTGCGATAATGATTGAAATTACCTTTCGACCATCCCCTTCACGATTTCGTATTGGGATGGGTCTTTATATAGTGAGTCCAGTACTTGAACTTTTCCCTTGTCAACTTCAATGATTAACAAGATCCAGTGGAAACTGCATGCGCACATGTTTGTATAATTAAGCGGGCATGTGCATAACTCATCAACTACACTTATTAACATCTAGTAAGCAAAAAAAGAATTTGTAATACAAGATATAGTAACACTGACCCGAAGTTGTAAGGAAAAAGTATTTCTGGTTGGGTATTTAGTCGCTTCAAAAACTCAAACAAGCTTATCTCTGTGTCTTTTCTATACGCCTCAAGTAACCATGTATTTTCATTAATGGTATTTGGGTCAATGAACCCAATGCCATAGCGTCCAGCTTTTTCCATTTCATACATCTTCATTCTGCATAATACCACAGAAAAGAATATAGTGAGGATAATTACAGGTAATGAACGAGCACAGCTAGCTAGAGACTTAAATTACAGAAAGAAATCACTTACAGACAATAGCAACTGACGATAGATTTGTCGAGTGCGTCTTGATTGAATAACTGAAATATCTCTTGAAACTCAACCCACAAATCGTTTGCATGGAAGTAATGCTTTTCCTTGACTTTCACCATGAGGGACTCTCGATCGGTCTTTGCTGCTTCTGTCATATACCACTTATGCAAATTGTACATTCTCGTTGGTAGAAGCGGGATCTGCTCTGGCTTGACCAGAGGTTGGCCGCGGACATATTTCCATCTTAGTTCCTCCTCTTTAAACACGGGGAGTTCCTCGATGCCTAGGAGTTGTTCAACAGTGAGACCGGCCTCTTTAGCCTGCCTTCTATGATCGTCGGTTATTACCATCTGATCGGCGGTACTCACATGTGTTTGTACAATGAGCGGGGGGGTCGATTGCACTGCCTGTTCTCCCAGCTGGGGAACAGTTTTCCCGCTTTTTTGCCAACTGCTTGGCTCGAGCTCGAGCTCGACTCCTTTTTTTGCGCCTGATATGACTTCTTGATAGAGCGCTCATAGTCTGAGTCTGTATGCTTGACAGCCGGTTGAGCATTATCAATAAATTGTTGTATGACATTCTCAGGTACGTTCTCCTTTGGCGGCGGGGGCGGTTTCGGTCCAAAATGGGCCTTCAATTAGGTAGCCACTTCGGCGGAGGTTTCCTCCTCAGTCAGGTGGTAAGGCAACGTCGGAAGAGGCTTGAGGCTTGGACCATATTTGTATTTCTTGCCTGCTGTACCGCTAGCCGCCGTAGCTGCGGCGCCTCTCTTCCGCTGTTGCTTAGGCGGCGGAGCCCGCTGAGGCGGCGGAGACGGCTGATGCGGTGCCGGACTTGGAGGAGTAGGAGACGGCTGACGCGGTGCCGGACTTGGAGGAGGAGGAGTCGGCTGCGCGGTACCGGACTTGGAGGAGGAGGAGTCGGCTGACGCAGTGCCAGAATTGGAGGAGGAGGAGTCGACTGACGCGGCGGTGGACTTGGAGGAGGAAGAGTCAGCTGACGCGGTGGCGGACTTGTTGCAGCAGGAGTCGGTGGCCTTGGAAAGACGATGCAATCCTTTTTCCATAGAATGATACGATGTATGGCCTCTCCCAGTGTGCTCTCCTCGTCACCTCCAGGAATGTCAAGCAGTAGCTCATAATATCCTGACATCACTTCATCAACCCCGACATGAGAATAGCCAGCTGGAATCGGATTGCAATGGAAGGTTGCTTCAGGGGGATTTGTTAAAGCATAGCCGTCCGCCACCTTCATGGATAGGTTCTTCACTTTCATGTGTAGCTCACAAGTAGTCCTATCTTTGATATCATCCACAGGGTATGTAGCCAGCAGTGCATCATCGGCCGGGGTGGAACCCACGCTGCTTCTCGGCATAGATGGGACGGTGCTATCCAATGCTGCATCGATCTGCTCCTGCTACCGCTGAGACGCCCTTTCCTGGCTAAGTGAGTCGATCTGCTCCTGCTGCCGCCTGAAAGCTTGTTCCAACTCCAAGTGCTTTGATTGTAGGCCTTTAAGGCAGAGTGCTTCCTCCTTCCTCTGCTCCTCCTCCAGCTTCCTCTTCTGCTCCTCCTGCTGCTTCTTTCTCGCACGGCTTCTATAATCGGCGTTCCAATCCGCAAACCCCTCAAACCACGGAACAACGCCTTTGCCTCGTGTTCTTCCCGGGTGTTCAGGATTCTTCAGGGCGCGCGTAAGCTCGTCGTTCTCTCTGTTGGGCGTGAACACCCCCGTTCGAGCTTCTTCTATTGCAACAAGTAAATCGTCCTGAGCTTTTTTAAGACTTGCCCGCTCCATAATCAGCCCTGTCTCTGGGTCCAACTTCCCCCCATGCACATAAAACCAAGTCCTGCACCTGGGGGGGCAGTCCAATGTAACTGGAGTGACCCCTGCATCCATCATCTTTTGCTCAGCGAGATCCCACTTAGGCCGGGCCACCTGGTAGTCACCTGGCCCCAGAGTATGGTGCCACTTCTTTTTCGCAGCATTAATCTTGTTTTGTCTCGACCGTTCCTGAGCTAGTTCCGATTCCTTGAACTTCACGAAATCATCCCAGTGATCTCTTGCCTTCTCCAGTGTTCCCTTGAATTCTGGAGTCTACTTTCCTGCTTTGACGTACGCGGCCCATATTTTTTTCTTGTGGTTGTTGAATGCTATCGCCATCTTCTCAAGAGCAGTATTCCTGACTTTCGCCAGATCTGCATCTGTCAAATGATCTGGTAGGGTGAAATGTGACATGAGCGATTCCCAAAGCAGATCTTTTGCTCTTTCGTCGACAAAAGTAACTCCTGGATCTCCCTTTGCTGGCTTTTTCCATTCTTGAACGGAGATCGGGATTTGGTCGCATTCTTCTTAGGTTCAAGCGGTTCGCCGTTTGATGTGATGGCATCGATGTTGTACTTTACGCCAGCCTGCAACCTTTTGGCCGGGCCTCGAACTGGCCTGCCGCTTGTAGAAGATTTGCTCGATCCGGAGGGCTAAAAGAAGAAAGATCGATTCGTTAATATATACAAATCAATTAATACATGTAATGATCACCGGATAGCTTATTATATAATAAATATACCTCGCCGGTGTTTGTTATTTGAAGAAAATTTCCTTCATCTATTCGTTCGTCTTCATCAAACATCATACCATCACCCGAGGCGTTCAGATATTGCGAGCCGTCATCCTCTGGGCTCGGGGAGCGTATGATGGTCAACACAGCCTCTTCTCCTTCTCTGCCGGTATTGTCCATAGCTTTTAGTTAACTAATCCAGAAGAAAGATAAAACAATTTAGTATTCAAATTAGAATGCATGCAATCAATAAGGAAAAACTGAACCATAGTAGATAATATGCATCTCGAATAATCCAGATAATATGCATCATCGAATATAATCTCGAATGCATCGTCTCGAATATTATCGAATAATATAATCTCGAATACATCGTCTCGAATATAATCTCGAATACATCTCGAGTATTATCACTAATACATCTCAAATATTATCATATATATAACATCACTAGCTAATTAACATCACTCGCGGTGGACACCCAAAGAGAAGGAACGATCACAGGATCATAGCTCGGGTGAGATCCCTGAAGAACCTGCCAGGTATTGGAGAACCTAACGTCCAACACAACCATGTAGCGACGGACGTGCTCGTCCTCCTCCCTGACACGGTGACGTACCACCTCCGCGGGGGACGCCAGCCTCCGCACCGAATGTGGCCCACGCACACGCCACCAAAGAAGCTCTGGGTCGACGACGGGACCTGGGTTCCTCACCAAGATGCGTGCCCTTGAACGTAGCACCTCCCAGTGCCAGCCCGGCGGAGCCCAGTCCCGGACATGGGGCCTCTGAAGCAGGACGTCGTCACGAACGAGTCGACGACGAGGATGCAGGCCGGGCATCATTGACGCCGAGAACAAATTCTATGCAAATTTAACATTTTTTTAAATGCTTGATTGTGATTTTTGTAATTCTTTTTCACTCGATTTTGCAAATACATAACAAACTTTTGCAAATACAACATTAAGATATATATTAACATTAAAATATTATTAATACATGGTCAACTTTTTCTATGCAACTTTTTCCTATGAAACTTTTTTCTATAAGTATAAAAAACTAAAAAACAGAAAATCTATGCAAATTCCACCGTTCATCTACAATACATATATATATACATACATTGTATAAAAAAAACTAAAACATACATACATATAGTTAAAAATAATCATCTAAAACATGTTTTTCATCAATATTTTCAAGATACAACATTAAAATATACATACATACATATATACATGTGGTCAAATTTTTTCTATGCAAATTGTATACATACATACATATATTGTATACATACATCATACATTGTATTCATATATATATACATATACTAAGCCATCTACAAACATCTAGTGAAAAAAAATCAATCTAAGAAAAAAAAGATGAACAAAATTTGTGTGTGTGTGTGTGTGCACTACCGGCGGCGGCGCGGCGGCTTCGATTCGAGGGAGGAGAGGGGGGAGAGGGCCGGGCTCACAGCGGGCGAGGTCGAGGCGACGGCGACGGCGAGGTCGATCGAGGCGACGGCGAGTCGAGGCGAGGTCGTGGCAACGGCGACGGCGAGGCGAGTCAAGGCGAGGCGACGCGACGGCGACGACGAGACGAGGCGGCGCAGCAGCCTGGCGGCGTCCTCTGGTTCGGTGTCGTCGATCGAGATTCGAGAAGAATGGATGATTTGGGGGAAATTTCGAAGTGGCCGCTTATATACGAGGCACCTTTAGTCCCGGTTGGAGCCACCAACTGGGACTAAAGGGGTGGTTTTGGCCAGGCAGAGCGGCGGGAAGCTAGGCTTTAGTCCCGGTTGGTGGCTCCAACCGGGACTAAAGGCACCCCTTTAGTCCCGGTTGGTGGCTCCAACCGGGACTAAAGGCACCCCTTTAGTGTCGGTTGGAGCCACCAACCGCGACTAAAGGCCTGGTGCTCGCATAGGCGCGGTGCAGGGCAAGTTTAGTCCCACCTCGCTTGGCGAGAGGCGCCAGCACCGGTTTATAAGCCCCGCCGAAGCATCTCCGTCGAGCTCCTCTCTAATGCAGTCCTTCTGGGCCTACCGAATGTGTGTTGCCCTGTGGGGCCTACTGGGCCTTGCGGGCCTGCATCCTGGCCCAACTAGAGGTTGGGTTTCTAGTCGTATGCAGGCCATGGCGGCCCAGTAGGCGGGCTTTTTTTATTTCTTTTTAGTTTTCTTTTTGTTTTCTGCTTTATTTATTTTCTTTTGTTTCTGAGTTTTTTTTTTTGCTTTATTTAGAGTTAATGAGTGAATCTTTTTGCGTTAGGTCAAAAAAATTATAAACTTTCTGTTAGTGGTAGTAGTTTTCAAATTTGAATAGTTTAAATTTGAATTATTTGAAATTTGTGTGAACCACTAGTTTGTGAATAACTTTACTTTAAAAATAGATTTTCCAGTGATTCTTTTTTCTGCTGTTTAATATTAGTGTGTTTTATCGTTATATTCAATTTGGTAATTCTTAGGTTATTTAAAAAAATGAAATGCCTTTGTAACAGATGGGTTTTCGTCCGAAACCCTGATACTTTGAAAGAGATTGTCCATTTTGTACACGAAGTGCATCCAGTTTTTGCCGTAACCCTCTCAACTTTTTAGCACATGCTATGTGGGTGAAATGATGATACCATGCCAACTTTCAACCTTTTCAGAGTTCATTTGTAGTGTTTTTCAATTTCAGGGTCATTTAGCTCAAAAAAATCAGTAAATGCATGAAAAATAGCAAATGAAGTCAGAAAGGGTTAAAAATTGATGACGTGGCTTTGAATGGTCCATACTGAATGCACAAAAAGTCTGGAGTTGAAATAAGTTTAAAAAAATGAAATGTCTTTGTAACAGATGAGTTTTCGTCCGAAAGCCTGATACTTCGAATGAGATTGTCCATTTTGTACATGAAGTGCATCCAGTTTTTGCCGTAACCCTCTCAACTTTTTATCACATGCTATGTGGGTGAAATGATGATACCATGCCAACTTTCAACCTTTTCAGAGTTCATTTGTAGTGTTTTTCAATTTCAGGGTCATTTAGCTCAAAAAAATCAGTAAATGCATGAAAAATAGCAAATGAAGTCAGAAAGGGTTGAAAATTGATGACGTGGCTTTGAATGGTGCATACTGAACGCACAAAAAGTCTGGAGTTGAAATAAGTTTAAAAAAATGAAATGTCTTTGTAACAGATGAGTTTTCGTCCGAAAGCCTGATACTTCGAATGAGATTGTCCATTTTGTACATGAAGTGCATCCAGTTTTTGCTGTAACCCTCTCAACTTTTTATCACATGCTATGTGGGTGAAATGATGATACCATGCCAACTTTCAACCTTTTCAGAGTTCATTTGTAGTGTTTTTCAATTTCAGGGTCATTTAGCTCAAAAAAATCAGTAAATGCATGAAAAATAGCAAATGAAGTCAGAAAGGGTTGAAAATTGATGACGTGGCTTTGAATGGTGCATACTGAACGCACAAAAAGTCTGGAGTTGAAATAAGTTTACAAAAATGAAATGTCTTTGTAACAGATGAGTTTTCGTCTGAAAGCCTGATACTTCGAATGAGATTGTCCATTTTGTACATGAAGTGCATCCAGTTTTTGCCGTAACCCTCTCAACTTTTTATCACATGCTATGTGGGTGAAATGATGATACCATGCCAACTTTCAACCTTTTCAGAGTTCATTTGTAGTGTTTTTCAATTTCAGGGTCATTTAGCTCAAAAAAATCAGTAAATGCATGAAAAATAGCAAATGAAGTCAGAAAGGGTTGAAAATTGATGACGTGGCTTTGAATGGTGCATACTGAACGCACAAAAAGTCTGGAGTTGAAATAAGTTTACAAAAATGAAATGTCTTTGTAACAGATGAGTTTTCGTCTGAAAGCCTGATACTTCGAATGAGATTGTCCATTTTGTACATGAAGTGCATCCAGTTTTTGCCGTAACCCTCTCAACTTTTTATCACATGCTATGTGGGTGAAATGATGATACCATGCCAACTTTCAACCTTTTCAGAGTTCATTTGTAGTGTTTTTCAATTTCAGGGTCATTTAGCTCAAAAAAATCAGTAAATGCATGAAAAATAGCAAATGAAGTCAGAAAGGGTTGAAAATTGATGACGTGGCTTTGAATGGTGCATACTGAACGCACAAAATGTCTGGAGTTGAAATAAGTTTAAAAAAAATGAAATGTCTTTGTAACAGATGAGTTTTCGTCCGAAAGCCTGATACTTCGAAAGAGATACGTTCCTTGCGTCATCTGCAAAGTCCTTCCACTTTCTCTCGATTTTTCTCCACTGCGATCCGTCGGCGGGTACTCTCAACTTCCCGTCTTTCTTACGGTCTTCTTTGTGCCATCGCATCAACTTGGCATGCTCTTTGTTTTGGAACAAACGTTTCAACTGTGGTATTATAGGAGCATACCACATCACCTTGGCAGGAATCTTCTTCCTGGGGCGCTCGCCCTCAACATCACCAGGGTCATCGTGGCTGATCTTATAGCGCAATGCACCGCATACCGGGCATGCATTCAAATCCTCGTACTCACCGTGGTAGAGGTTACAGTCATTAGGGCATGCATGTATCTTTTGCACCTCTAATCCTAGAGGGCAGACAGCCTTCTTTGCTTCGTACGTACTGTCGGGCAATTCGTTGTCCTTTGGAAGCTTCTTCTTTAACATTATCAGCAACTTTTCAAATCCCTTGTCAGATACACCATTCTCTGCCTTCCATTGCAGCAATTCCAGTGTGCTACCCAGCTTTTTCTTGTCATCTTCGCAATTTGGGTACAACAATTTCTTGTGATCCTCTAACATGCGCTGCAACTTCAGCTTCTCCTTTTCACTTGCGCAGTTTCTCTTTGCATCGGCAATGGCCCGACCAAGATCATCAGCGGGCTCACCTGATGCCTCTTCTTCAGCTTCTTCCCGCATTGCCGGCTCAGCTTCTTCCCCCATTGTTGTACCATCGTATTCAGGGAACCCATGGCCAGGATAGCTGTCGTCATCCTCTTCTTCTTCATTCTCTTCCATTAGGACCCCTCTTTCTCCGTGCTTGGTCCAACAGTTATAGCCGGACATGAAACCGGACTCAAACAGGTGGACGTGAATGGTTCTTGAGTTAGAGTAATTTCGATCATTCTTACAGCCAGCACATGGACAATACATAAAACCATCCGCCTGCTTGTTTGCCTCAGCCGCAATCGGTCATCATACATCCATTGCCGGCTCATCTTCATTACACAACACCGAAAAGACCAAATTAATACAAGTTCATACATAAAGTTCATACACACTTGTTCTCATAAAACAACATACAAACTCTCTAGCTAAAGCATTTAAATGCAACAACAAATGCGATCAAGATCGCAACTAAGGCAACAATTGATCCAACAGCATAGTGATACCAAGCCTCACTATCAATGGCATATTTTTTAAATTTTCTAATCTTCAAGCGCATTGCATCCATCTTGATCTTGTGATCATCGACGACATCGGCAACATACAACTCCAGTTTCATCTTCTCTTCTTCAATTCTTTTCAATTTTTCTTTCAAATACTCGTTTTCTTTTTCAACTAAATTTAACTTCTCGACAAGATGGTCGGTTGCAATTTCCGGTTCACATACCTCCTAGATACAAATATCTATGTCAACTTGATGGGCATAATTGTCATAAACACGAAATGCAACAAATAGTTATAAAAGAGAATATATATACCACATCCGAATCATAAACCGTATGAGGGCCGACGGGGACGGATATCAAAGTCATGGCACTATGTATAACAAACAATCATACATGTAAGAAAATTATACAATTAACTATCTAAATCATACAAATAAGATATTTTTTTATAAAAAGGGTAAGAACAAGGGGCTCACCAAGGTGGTGCCGGCGACGGGACGGTGCGGGCGATTGACGGTGGTTAGGACGGGGACGGGAAGGCACTAAGTAAAACCACACCTACACATCCAAACTAAGAAGTTAATTTGAGCTCAAATTGCATATAAATCAAATAAACTACCACATATAAATACTCCCAAACTAAAACCCACAAATCACTATACTTATAGAGCATTGCAAGAGCTAATCTAGCAATGAGAGATGAAAGGACAAAGTTGCTAACCTTTGTGAACACTTGGATGGATGGGGTGCCTCCAAATCTTGACAAATTTTGGCAAAAATGGAGGATGAGCTCGAGGAAGAGGGGAAGAACAGAGAGGAGAGGAAAGGGGAAGAACAGAGAGCTCGGGCTGGACGAAGGGTTTATATAGGAGCTCTTTAGTCCCGGTTCGTGTCACAATCCGGGACTAAAGGTTAACCTCTAGTACCGGTTCGTGACACGAACCGGGACTAAAGGTGATCGTGGGGCCCCAGCCTGACACCAGCCTGCCACCACCCCTTTAGTGCCGGTTCGTGTCACGAACCGGGACTAAAGGTGACACCTTTAGTCCCGGTGCGTGACACGAACCGGGACTAAAGGTGATCGTCGGGCCACCACCCCTTTAGTCCCGGTTCGTGTCACGAACCGGGACTAAAGGTTCAACACGAACCGGGACTAATGATGCCCGCCCCCATAGCCGTTGGAACCGGGACTAATGGTCACATTAGTACCGGTCCGTTTCCGAACCGGGACTAATGGGGCTCACGTAAAGTCCTTTTTCTACTAGTGAATGCATTCCCTTAGGCCCAAAGATGGTGAAGTGTCATGTAGTCGATGTTCACACGAAACCACTAAGGGAATCAACAACATACATATCATCAAAATATCGAACAAATACCAAATTCACATGATTACTTATGACAAGACTTCTCCCTTGTCCTCAAAAACAAAAGTAACTACTCACAAATCATCATAATGTCCAAGATCAGAGAGGGATTGAATAGAATAATAGATCTGAACATATAATCTTCCACCAAATAAACCAACTAGCATCAACTACAAGATGTAATCAACACTACTAGCAACCCACAGGTACCAATATGAGGTTTTGAGACAAAGATTCAGCTTATTTGGAGATGTGCAGAATAGGTATCTCTGACATAGCTTTTTCTGGTCCAGAATTCCAGCTGCCGGCAATATCCCACCTTGTGTGAATCTTGCATATTAAGAGAGAAAAGGCATTAGAATTGCTCCACAAAGTGTTATATTGATCAAAAACACTATAAATAACAGTAGCAAAACATGATGCACAATGGACGTTTCAACTAGCAACTTTGCAACCATGCTCATCATTCAAAGATTTTATGCCAAACATTTTATCGAATTCTTCTTCTATTAATTGAGCACAATTTTCCGATCCATCATTTTCAAGAAAGACATTATAAAGACGAATAATATGAGGCAACCTCAATTCCATTTTTTTGTAGTTTTCTTTTATAAACCAAACTAGTGATAAAACAAGAAACTAAAAGATTTGATAGCAAGATCTAAAGATATACCTTCAAGCACTCACCTCCTCGGCAACGGCGCCAGAAAAGAGCTTGATGTTTACTACACAACTTATTCTTGTAGACTCATGTTGGGCCTCCAAGCGCAGAGTTTTGTAGGACAGTAGCAATTTTCCCTCAAGTGGATGACCTATGGTTTATCAATCCGTGGGAGGCGTAGGATGAAGATGGTCTCTCTCAAACAACCCTGCAATCAAATACAAGAAATCTCTTGTGTCCCCAACACACCCAATACAATGGTAAATTGTATAGGTGCACTAGTTCGGCGAAGAGATGGTGATACAAGTGTAGTATGGATAGTAGATATAGGTTTTTGTAATCTGAAAATAAAAAAACAGCAAGGTAGCAAATAGTAAAATGGAGCACAAACGGTATTGCAATGCTTAGAAATAAGGCCTAAGGTTCATACTTTCACTAGTGCAATCTCTCGACAATGCTAACATAATTGGATCATATAACCATCCCTCAACGTGCGATAAAGAATCAGTCCCAAGTTCCTATTAGCGGAGAACATAAGATATAAATTGTTTGTAGGGTACGAATCCACCTCCAAGTTATCCTTTCCGATCGATCTATTGAGCTATTCCTATAAGTGTCACAGATAGCCTTAGAGTTCGTACTAAAATAACACCATATGATACACATCAACCAACCCTAATGTCACCTAGATACTCCAATGTCACCACAAGTATCCGTGAGTTGATTATACGATATGCATCAAACAACTTCCTAATCATAATATTCAATCCACACAAAGAACTTCAAGGAGCATCCCAAAGTTTCTATCGGAGAAAAGATAATGAAAACGTGCATCAACCACTATGCATAGATTACCCCAATGTCACCTCGGGAATCCGTGAGTTGAGTGCCAAAACATATATCAAGTGAATCAATATAATACCCCATTGTCACCATGGGTATTCATATGCAAGACATACATCAAGTGTTCTCAAATCTGAAATATTCAATCCGACAATAACGAAACCTCAAAGGGAAAAGATTCGATTCATCACAACAAGGATAGAGAGGGAAGAAACACCATATGATTCAACTATATTAACAAAGCTTGCGATACATCAAGATTGTGCCATATCAAGAACACGAGAGAGAGACAGATCAAACACATAGCTACTAGAAAATACCCTCAGCCCCGAGGGTGAACTACTCCCTCCTCATCATGGAGACTGTCGGGATGATGAAGATGGCCTCCGGTGATGATTCTCCCCCTCCGGCAGGGTGCCGGAAAAGGGCTGTAGATGAGATCGTGGAGGTACAGAGGCTTGCGGTGGCGTAAAAACTCATCTAGGTTAACTTTCGGGGGTTTCTCAATATATATGATTTTTCAGCGTTGGAATCACGCAAAGAGGTGCCATAGGGGGCCCATGAGGCACCAGGGCGCGCCTGGGGGGGGGGGGGCAGGCGCGCTCAGGTGGCTTGTGGGGCCCTTGTGGCTCTTCTGCTGCTCCTCCGAAGCTTCCTGGGTCTATTTCCTTCCGGAAAAAATCATCAAAAAGTTTCGCTGCATTTGGACTTCATTTGATATGGATTTTCTAGAAAACCAAAAACAAGCAGAAAACAGCAACTGGTACTGGGCACTAGGTCAATATGTTAGTCCATAAAAATCATATAAAAGCCATATAAAAGTGCACCAAAATCATACAAAACTATAATAAACATGGCATGAATACTTCATAAATTATAGATACGTTGGAGACGTATCAGTATAGCAACTTTTACTATGTTCCCAACGCGTATCTAAACCTTATTACTGGCAAGTCTTTTATGCCGTAGTAGTTCTTGCATCGAGTCACAACAGAATGCAATCGAGCGGGTATCTCTGTGATCAACTTACAATACCCAAGAATTAGTGATTAACATGTTTAATCATAATTCCCAAGAATTATATCTTTGACCAGTCTTCTGTACATCAATAACTTGTATGACATTCATACATGAGCTGGATATTCCAGTCTTCTCTCTTTTTGCCTTCATACTTCTAACAGTTTAACTTTCAGTATTTCTTCTACTCTCAGAAGAAGCACCCAACTTAAGGGTGGCGTTAGCCCCGGACTTCCTAGGCGTGTAAGTCATACTAACACCCTTTGGACATTTCCTTTCTCTTTAAGTTGTTGTTTTATTCACCTTCATTACATGGCAGACGTTCTTCTGGATCCCTCTCTCATCAGTCAAATGCCCAGTAAACACTTTACTAATACTTTGTAAACAAACATTGCTTTGGATATCTCATATCTTTTAGCCTTTGTTTGCATCTGAAAACAATTTTCAGTTTCATGAATATCACATAACTATCCCAAACTTTTGAAGTTCGGGTCTCATGGAAGCAAACATATTGCACTTGACCGTAACGGAATTCTAGCTTTTGGATCGAAAGACGAGAGTCACATCATCCATAGCATTAGCGGGAGAATACCAAAAGCATGCGATAGGACAAAGTCCATCTCGGCACTCTTGAGGACAATCCTCACATTACGTTACCAACCGTAAAGTTTTAACCAGATACTCCCTCTATTCCTTTATATAAGGTGTATTTGTTTTTTCAAAAGTCAAACGAGTGCATGTTTGACCGAGTTTTTAGAAAAGATATCAATAAACACAATATGGAATTTATATCATTTGATCCATCATGAAAAGTAGTTTCATATTTTATCTATTAGGTACTATAGATGTTGTTATTTTATTCTATAATCTTGGTCAAACTTATAAATAGTTGACTTGCACGGAAACCAATACACCTTATATTCTGGAATGGAGGGAGTATTTAACAGCTATTCAAATTTAATAGGGAAGGTGGAAACGCGAGCCATTATTCTACAACTATTATGCAAATCACACTTAGACAGTGTTCATAATTAATTGCACTGAGAATTAAACAAGTTAATTCTACAGTGTGCTCCCACTCAAATCAATATCTCTCATAATTGATTATGAGTGATACAAGATCCACATTTCAATTCAACGCCATTGATGTGGACATCACTGATGACGAGAATTTCAATTGGTAGGCAAACTTGCCGATCACATCTCTATGTGACTCTTGTTCATCTTTCGATGGGCATGTTCCGAGCTCAGGACTATCCTGCCTGAAGGTCAAAGACAACCAAGTGATCTTGCTGCGAGGTCTGACCTCACCCGCCTCATTCCTCTCGATTCATTCGTACACATGTGGACATGGCGCACCCCGAAAAGATACGAATTTCAGACGGTGCTACACTTGGGGGTGAACACTAACTACTTTGATATTTTAAGTGAGAGATCACCCTAATAAAAAGCGACTACCGCGCAATCAAAAAGGGTGCACCATAAGGGATAAACATCTCAGGCAATTCATAATAGCATGATATGGTATAGCCCTTTCTGACGGAGAAGTCTTTAATTTCTTCATCTTCGGCATTCGCGTCGGTGTTCACCTTCGCGAAGATTGCCACCACCTTGTCGATGCACCAGATAATATTTCTATCTCTATAGCTAATAAAATAAGTGCATTACTTAAGGTTGACATGCAGGTCATTAAAGTGACAATCATATGGCTCCAGCCATCATGCCGAATCATGACACGCAGGTCATGTTAATTTTACATTATATAGTCATCTCATACATAATCAAATTAATATGAGAACTGCTATACCACATCACATGCGCATCTCATGTCATCCTGCAAAACCAAGTTAGACGCCTCTAATTGGTTTATGCAAAATTTTATTTTACGTGGCTTCTAAGGTTTCGAAACAAACCGAAGCTACCAACGTATTATCATCAAGTATGATTATTCAAATTGCTAGATTAACTTTGCGGGGTGTATGAAACACGAGATAATAAAATCTCGAGCCCCATACTGAACTTTGTCATACGCATGACCCCCGTGCAGATCATATCTGCATTGCCCTTTTGTCTGCGAAATTTCATCTTTCTTTTAACTATGGTGGAATTCAACGAACTGTTAGCACTTCGTTGGTCAATCAGGATCGCGGATTGCCAGAACTTTGAAACTCCACCATGCCATTATTAAGATCAGAAATACGCAAATTTCAGGAAAGTAACAAGAACATCGGGTAACAGATTTCATCTGCTACCCGCACAAATAATTTTCAGTAATAGAACTCATCCACTACAAATTATATTGTGCAACACCCATACATCTCTATGTATTCTAGATCGTAACCTGCATCTATGCATAGCACGGCTCTTGATGCCACTGTTGGAGAACGCGACAAAAAACAAAAAAAATCGGTACAATGAGCACGCCCAGGATCACTATCGATATGCATACAAGGTTTGGATCTGATCGTTACCGACTCATAGCGCAGCGGAAGTAGAATCGATGTTGATCGTCGGTGCAGATCCCCGCAGCTAGGATTTACAACCTCCCAACCGCGAGGATGTATTCCCTCGTCTGCCCCTCGGACAGTCCTTCGGACAGCCCTTCGGGAGGCGGTCGGATAGTCCCCCGGACGATGTCATGGACAGCCCTTCGGGAGGACCCTCAAAACTCGGACAGCCGTTCGGGGGGACCCTCGAACAGCCCCACGGGCAAAAGATCGAACCTACGACCTTTCTATGGGGTTGCACACATATGGTGTCAGCTATCCGACAGGGCTTCGCCGTCCAGAACAAGTTCCCACCGGAACCCAGACAGTCTTTCGGCTCTACGAAACTATTTCGTTGGGAGGGAGAGAGAAGGCCAGATCATGCATGGCATTTGTATGTGAGAAAGAGTGAGTGTCGAGAGCTCCTCTCCACCTCCTTTTATAGGAAAACTCAAGGGGTAGGGTGGCACTTGAAAATACCAAAATGCTCATGAAAGGTGTCCTTCACAAGGGCATAAAGGGGAATGCAAGTGGGCAAGTGGGGCTCCATGGAGGAGCCTCCCCTTGGCCGGCCACACCCCTTGTGGGTCCCCCCCAAAGGGGCTCCCATCCATCCATGTCATCCCTAGATATTTTGGGACAAAGCCCAAAAAGGTGGCTTTCCAAAAAGTAACCAAAAAGTGCTTTTCACTATTCACGGAAACATTTTTCCGCGACCGTTAAATCTGAAAATATTTCCGTAGGTCTTAGAACATTTCCAGTACCCACTAAAATAATTTTGGACGCATTTTGAAACAATTCTGGATCAGTGATTTTCATCAGTGAAAAGCAACCAAAGCGGTTCCGACAGCTCCGGAACATTTTCGGTTTTTTCTCCGAAAAAATCTCAGAAGTTCCCAGAACAATTCTGGCACCCTCCAAGAATTTCCAGGCGTGTGCCGAAACCATTTTGACTTAATGATATACTCCGAAACAACTTTTCGGTTTTACCGAAACTATTCCGGTGTTCTCTCTCCGGAACTCTTCCGTTGTCTCCGAAACTTTTCCAGTGACTTTCTCTCAGACTCCCTGTCTAGTATTCAGCAGATAGATGACCCTTAAACGTGTAACCCTATAGGTTCGGTGAAGTATAGACATGGCCGGAACACTTTCCGATCAATGATCAACATTGGAGCCGTGGACACCCATATTGACCCCTATACCCACACGAATAAATATTCGAGTGAACCTCCAGTTGCCGTGTGCTATTCCTTTTACTTCGCGATATGTTACAAACACCCGAGATGAGATTTATCGGCATCCCCGTGGACCAACAACTTGTCCACTATGCCAGTTACCTCGTTACCGGTTTTGGTCTCTTTTCTCGTTCCCATGTTTCTGCATCCCTGTGATCAAATCACAATGTGTCTGGCCAGACGATGATGGATACCGTAACACCGAGAGGGCCCAAAGAATATCTCTCCATCGTCGGAGGAGCAAATCCCAATCTTGAGTTACCAAGTCCCTTGACATACTTTTCCATGAACCCGTAAGCCGCCGTAATAGCCACCCATTTATGGATGACGTTTAACAAACCCCAAAGTTCATGAAGCAAGCATGAAGAAACTCGATACTCTCATGGTCTAAGGAATTATGCAAACGTTAACTTTCTCTGTGTTATTAACCATTAACTTGTGACGAATGTATAACATCAATTCGGGGCGATTCAACACAAATGTTCTTCTAACATTGTGCCCTCAAAATTGTCGGCATAGACATGCCCATGATTAGAAAAACGTAATCATCATGCAATACTTGAGCTAGTCTCAGAGGCTTGACTAGGAATACATTTTACCGTTCATTATTCCACACGTACACATGGGTTTTTGTGACGCCCCTGCTCGATCGTGCACTAATCATACACGCAAATGCACACGATCGAGATCAGAGACTCACGGGAAGATATCACAACACAACTCTAAACACAAATAAAAATAATACAAGCTTTATATTACAAGCCAGGGGCCTCGAGGGCTCGAATACATAAGCTCGAGTTATACAAGCATCAGCGGAAGCAAAAGTATCTGAGTACAGACACAAAGTTAAACAAGTTGCCTTAAGAAGGCTAGCACAAACAGCGACACTGGTCGAAAGGCGAAGGCCTCCTGCCTAGGGCCTCCGAACTACTCCTGGTCGACGGTGATCTCGGCATAGCAGTAGAAGGCTCTAGGGATCTTCTGCTCCTGGACTCCGGCCTCTGAATTCATCATGCGGGTATGGGGGAAAAAGAATAGCAAAGCAACCGTGAGTACTCATCCAAAGTACTCGCAAGACTGACATCAGAACTATGCTAATATGCATTGTATCAAAGGAGTGGGGCTATATCACTGGACTGTACTACAGAATGCTGGAATAAGGGGGGAGAAGCCTAGCCTATCGAAGACTAGCATCTTGAAGCAATCTTGCAGCATCAGAAGAGATAAGAGTAAGATAATATATACCAAACACAGTTTAGTAAAGCCCATAGATTCTTCCTCGACATCCCTGCAAGAAAGTAATCCCGAGAGCAGTAGTAGCAGTTTAATAATGTGACAGTAACCGTTTGTAGTTGTAGCAGATCAGATACAACTCTGAGCGTCCTATTACCGTGGACATGGCTATTCGAATTGATAACTTCCCTGCAGGGGTGCACTACTGTTACCCAACACGCTCAATCACATTTGGCCGGACACACTTGCTGGGTAATGCCCGGCCTCGGGTGATCAACACGAAGCAGCGTCCTACCTAAGCTAAGCAAAGAGGTCCCCGCCGGTCTACATCCTAAGCGCCCAGGGGTCTTGGGCCATCGCCCTGTGCACTTCGGGTCGTTGCGCACACGCGGGGCCAGGCACCACCTCTGTCCTGGATGGCGCCGGCCCAGCCGTGCCGCAATGCTGAACTGGACGTCTGACAGAGCTTTCGGGAGAAACATACGACGCAGAGGGCCCCATAAACCATTATCCCGCGTGGTGGTAGTGCGTATAGGGCCAACGACCCACTCAGATCAAATACCCAATCCGTTAAGTCTGTTTAGTAGCTCGCAGAGACGAACAGGGTTCCTGTCGCTCCGACTTGGTGAAACATAACGCGCGGGTGCTCTTGGAGCCAACCCGTCTTTAATGATAATCTCTCGCGGGCACCCTTGGTGCACAGCTAAGTATTGCGGGGCAACAGGTGGGGTATCAATAACAGACTACAAAATCAGGCTATGCATTCGGAATAGGTGCTATCAGAACAGTAGCAGGGGCATTTCTAATGCAAGCATAAGAGAGAAAAGAGTGGGCGATATATGATGGTCAAGGGGGTTTTGCTTGCCTGGAAGCTCTGCTGAGAAGGGCTGGTCTTCAGGGGCGTAGTCGATCACAGGGACAGCATCGGTCTCGGAGTCTATCGAGAGAGAAGGAGGGGGAAGAAATAATAAATACACGGCAATAATGCAACACAATGCATGGCATGTCTAAATGATATGCGGAGGTGTTTTACTGCCTAATAAAATTATTTAGATATTTTAGGAATTTATTTGGAATTATTTTATTAAAGTCAGTCACTAGTCATTTACTGACATCAGTCAAAAAGTTCCATGTTCATCTAGCTAGGAGTGTTGGACAGTCAATTTTATTGCATATTCAGATTCTACACATTTTTCTGATAATATTACATATATAAATTATTTCAATCCGAGTTACGGTTTAAAAGGTATGAATTTTCAAAGTTTTAAACATTTTCTGGATTTTTCTGAATTTATTAAATAAAACATTATCCGAAACAGTGTCGGGGTGACATCAGCGTGACGTAATGTTGACGTCAGCAGTCAACAGGGCGGTTGACTGGTCAACTCTGACTAGTGGGACCAACTGGTCAGTGACTCAGCTGATAAATTCGATTGAACTAATCTAATCTGGTTTAATTAGTGGGTAGACCCCACATGTTAGTGACTGATTAACTTAATTAAACTAATTAATATTGATTTAAGTTTAAACTGTATTAATTAAACGCGGGACCCACACGTCAGTGTCTACGGTGAACAGTAACCCGCGTTGACCCAGTCAACGAAGTCAACATAGGCTAGAGGGCCCACTTGTCGGTGTCTCCGGGTGGGTCCCAGCCGGTGCCAGCTCAGCGCGTCGCCGGAAAAAGCTCCGGCAAGCTGTTCCGCGGCGACTCTACGCCGGAGATGCTCGGAAAACCGCTACGGTGCGCCGTTTCGGGTGATTCCGGTTGCGTTAGAACGAGCAGAGAACGCCGCTTCCATACCGGGTCGTCTCGCGGGCTACGGTGACCGGAGTCGTCGCCGGCGACGAGTCCAGCGGAGACCCGAAGCACGGCGAACGGCGGGAACTGGCTAGGGGGCGCCAAGGCGCGTGTTTTCGGGCTCGTTCGAACGAATGCAACACGCGGGGTTGATCTACGGCGTCGGAGCGGACGGGGGAGGCCGTTTGGCACGCCGGCGCCGAGCAATGGCGGCGACGGCGCTCGGTTCTCCGCGGTGAACGGCCATGGCGAGGCAATGCCAGCGAAAGGGGGAAGGGGAAGGACGCGGAGGCTCACCGAGCGGCCAAGAAGGGCCCGTGGTCAGCTTTGTAGCAGCAGTAGACGACGGAGGGTCGCCGGAGTTGTCGCGGTAGCCGGAGATGCGGTCGAGGACGAAGCGGGAACGGTAGGGCTCCTCGGCTCCAACCAGAGGTCGGGGAGGAAGCGGAGGACGTCGGCGATGAGGTCGAGCCGGTCGGGGAGGCGAGGGAGGCACGGTGGCCGTGGATTGACGGAGATGTGGTGGTGGCGGCGCTCGGGGCAGAGATGGAGAAGCGGGCGAGTGCGCGCGAGGGGGAGAGAGACCAGGGGTCGGCTAGGGTTCCAGGGGGGTTCTTAACCGGCGCAGGAGAGGAGGGGGGGCCCGGGTCGGCGAGCAGGCGGGAGGGGACCGACGCGGCGTTCGCGGGCACGGCGACAGCAGCGGCGAGGAGCGGTAGGGGATGGCCTAGTTGGGCTGGGCCGGTTGCCTGACTTAGGCCCAGTAGCTGCGGGCTTTTTCCTTTTTCTTCTTTTCTCTTTTCTGTTTTTCCTTTTCCTTTCTGTTTTGCAAATAGTTTAGGTACTAAATGAAATTATAAAAAGGTGTGACTTGTCCCAAATATTACAGGGCAATATTCTTTAACACTAGAAATTGGTTTGGTGGTAAAATGTTTTCAATTGATTTTTAATTAAATAAAAATAGTTCAAAATGCTGCTGCTGGTTACTGTTTTAGCTCAAAGGATTCATTTAAATATTTCAATAAATGTTGGTTGTAATTTTAATATTGCCTCTGAATTATTTTCTATTTAATGAACATTTTAGTTTCTGTTTTTGAACAACTTTTATTTTCACTTTAATTTTGAATTGCAAATTGAGTTTGAATTTGGAATGGGGTTTTATGCTAATGATGATTATGCACTATTAAACATGATGACATGGCACTGTCAAAAGGTGATTACTGTTGTGATTACATGGGGATGTTACAATTCTCCTCCTCTTACAAGAATTCTCGTCCCGAGAATTAAGAGGTGGGCTGAAAGAGAGAGGGGTATTCTTCGCGAAGACGATCCTCGCGTTCCCAAGTGGCTTCATCTTCAGAATGATTCGACCACTGAACTTTAAGGAACTTGGTTGACTTCTGACGGGTTCGACGTTCAGCTTGATCAAGAATGCGGATCGGATACTCTTGATAAGAAAGATCCTCTTGCAATTCAAGCACTTCATGATCCACGGCTCGGATAGGATCCTTGAAGCAGCGTTGGAGTTGCGATACATGAAAGACATCATGCACTTGAGAGAGGTTTGCGGCAATTCCAATTGGTATGCCACTACTCCTCGACGGGCGAGAATACGGAACGGGCCAATGTAGCGAGGAGCTAACTTGCCCTTGATCCCAAATCTATGGGTGCCTTTCATCGAAGTGACACGAAGGTAAGCTTGTTCGCCAGGTTGATAGACCATTACCTGGTGCTTTCGATCATAGTTGCTCTTCTGACGAGACTGAGCAGTTTTCAGATGTTCACGGACAATGCGGACTTGATCTTCAGCTTGCTGAATAATGTTCGGTCCAACGAGTGATCGTTCCCCAGTTTCTGACCAATTCAGAAGGGTTCGACACTTACGTCCATATAGAACTTCAAACAGTGCCATCTTCAAACTAGCTTGATAGCTATTGTTGTAAGAGAACTCGGCATACGGGAGAGATTCTTCCCATTTCTTACCGAATGAGATGACACAAGCTCGAAGCATATCTTCAAGCACTTGATTGACTCGTTCAACTTGTCCCTGGGACTGAGGGTGAAAGGCGGTGCTGAAAGACAGATGAGTTCCCATAGCTTCCTGGAAACTGTTCCAGAACCTGGAAGTGAAGAGGCTGCCACGATCTGAGCTGATCTCCAACGGAATACCGTGAAGCGACACAATTCTAGAAACATACAAGTCTGCTAACTGACTAGCAGTGATCGTCTCCTTGACTGGCAGAAAGTGAGCAACCTTGGAGAAACGGTCAATGACGACAAAGATAGCATCATGACCTTTCTGCGATCTGGGAAAACCAGTGATGAAGTCCATTTCGACCTTGTCCCATTTCCATTCAGGAATAGCAAGTGGTTGCAGAAGTCCAGCGGGCCTTTGATGTTCTGCTTTGACGCGACGGCAAACGTCACACTCGACGACATAGCGAGCAATGTCTCGCTTCATATCAGGCCACCAGTACCGTTGACGAATGTCTTGGTACATCTTGGTACTGCCAGGGTGGATTGAGAGAGGTGTATCATGGGCTTCTTCCATGACGCGCGGGGTCATATTCAGATTGCCCATTCTAGGAACCACTAAATGATTCTTGAAGAACAGGGTGCCATCAGTATTAACAGTGAAGAATGAGGGCTTTCCCTTCTTGAGATCACGCTTAATTTTCTCGACCTCAGAGTCAGCTTTCTGTATAAACTTGATGTCATCGTCGAGACTATATTCAATAACCAGGGTATTGAGATATCCTTGAGGAACTATCTCGATATTCAGCTTTCGAAGTTCTTCATACAGGAGTGGCTGTTGCAGTTGAACCTCAAGTTCACAACAGCATGATTTACGGCTCAAAGCATCAGCCATTACATTAGCCTTGCCAGGGGTATAGGAAATACCCAAGTCATAGTCGGTGATGGCCTCCATCCATCTTTGCTGACGGAGATTCAGAGATGGCTGAGTGAATAAGTACTTCAAACTTTTATGATCCGTGTAGATCTCGCATCGATTACCAAGTAGGTAATGTCGCCATAACTTCAATGCATAAATGACAGCAGCTAGTTCTAGATCATGTACTGGATAGTTCTCTTCATGAGGACGCAACTGTCGAGAGCCATAAGCAATTACCTTGCGCTCTTGCATTAGGACGCAGCCTAATCCTTGACGAGAGGCGTCGCAATAAATGACGAAGTCCTTGCGAGAATCCGGGGGAGCAAGCACTAGTGCAGATGTCAGCTTGTCCTTGAGTGTTTGAAAACTTTCCTGACATTTTTCTGTCCATTCGAACTTAACGCCTTTGTGCAGCAGATCAGTCAGTGGTTTAGCAATCTTGGAGAAGTTCTCGACGAAGCGGCGGCAATAGCTGGCGAGACCGAGAAAACTCCTGACTTGCTTGACATTCTTCGGGGGAGTCCAGTCAAGAATAGCCTGAACTCGTTCTGGGTTAACAGCAATGCCATCTTTGGAAATCACGTGGCCGAGATATGGCACCTCAGATAACCAGAATTCACACTTGGAATACTTGGCATACAGTTGATGTTCACGCAGCTTTTCCAGTACTAGTCGAAGATGTTCGGCATGTTCTTCTTCATTCTTGGAAAATATAAGGATATCATCAAGATAAACCACAACGAACTTGTCGAGGTAATCCATGAAGATGTAGTTCATCAGTCGAGAGAAAGTGGCTGGAGCATTGGTTAAGCCAAAGGACATGACGGTGTACTCGTAAGAACCATAGCGAGTAACGAAGGCTGTCTTCGGAATATCCTCTTTGCGAACTCGAATCTGGTGGTATCCCAATCTCAAATCAAGTTTAGAGAATACTGAGGAACCAGCAAGTTGATCATACAGATCGTTGATTCTGGGAAGCGGATACTTGTTCTGAATTGTCGCTTGGTTGATAGGACGGTAATCTTGTACCAGACGGTTCGTACCATCCTTCTTCTTGACAAAGAGAGAAGGTGCCCCCCAAGCAGAAGAACTGGGGCGTATGAATCCCTTTTTAAGTGACTTGTCGATTTCCTCCTTAAGTTCAAGGAGTTCATGCGGCGGCATCTTGTATGGGCGCTTGGCAATAGGGGTAGTGCCTGGCTTCAAGTCGATGACGAACTCGACAGCTCTGACAGGGGGTATTCCTGGGAGTTCTTCTGGAAAGACGTCTGGAAAATCTCGAACGACTGGAACGTTCTCAATTCCTTCAAGAGGTGAGGCATTCAATGCATTCAGAGCATATATCTGGATCTCGGCATTTTGAACTGTCCGAGCTGAGTAACGGACTGTCTGGCCGGAAGGGTGTGTGAGTTGGACTGTTTCAGTGGCACAATCAATCAAAGCTTTATGAGGTTTCAACCAGTCCATACCCAGAATGATGTCTATGTCGGCAGTCTTGAGGGCAATGAGAGAAACGGGGAATATCAATCCTCCAATCACAATGTGGTTACTGTGACTTACCATGTTAGTTTGCCATTGAGCCCCGGGTGACTGGATCACTAAAGGGGAGGACATCTCCTCAAAAGGTAAATCATGGCTTCGCGCAAATCTTTCGGACATGAAGGAGTGCGATGCTCCAGAATCAAAGAGGACAGAAGCTGGAATTGAATTCACTAGAAGGGTACCCACCACAATTTTGGTGTCCTGTCGAGCTTCTTCCATCTTGACATGGTTGACACGAATAAGTTGACTAACAGATGGTCTGGCATCAGCGTTGCTGGAATGGTGATTTCGACGGCCCCTCTTACGACTAACGAGAGGGCGTGAAGCATTCTGAGGCTGGTCCTGACGACAGTTGAGAGCACGGTGCCCTGGCTGTCCACACTTGTGGCACAAACCATCATTGAGGCGAGGAGCCATAGTATTGGGCTGTCCACTCTGAACCGTTAGTTGTCTCAGCGGCAGAGGCAGACGAGGTGCAACATAAGACGGCCTTGGTGTTGGAGCAGGCCGGTGAAAAACATTGTGCGGGATCCAGACTCGACGTTTCTGAGCAGGCTGACCCGAAGATGGGCCAACATCTCGAGTACGTTTGAGTGACTCCTGGCATTCAGTCAGGGCAGTTTCAACTCGAAAAGCTTGGCTGACAAGCGTCGCAAAGTCTGCAGCTTCATGAACAGCAAGTGCGAGCTTTATATCAGGATGCAGTCCTTCACGAAATTTCTCCTGCTTGCGAGCATCAGTGCAGACGTCATCTGCAGCATAGCGGGATAATTCGAGAAATTTCCTCTGATATTCATCCACAATCATCTTGCCCTGTGCGAGTTTGCGGAACTCCTGCTTCTTCTGGTCGATCAGACCTTGAGGAAGGTGTCGTGCACGGAAGGCTGACTGAAATTCCTGCCAAGTGGTTACAGTTCCAGCAGGCAGCATACGACTGTGGCTTTCCCACCATTGAGCAGCTGGACCCTTCAGGTGAAATGCCGCAAAGGTGACGTAACTGTCAGGGACAACTTTAGCGGACTCCATCTCAAACAGGATGTCACGAAGCCAATCATCAGCATCCATAGGGTTGGTGGAGTTGCGGAAAACAGACGGGTTGAGGCGCACGAACTCTTGCAGTGATATCGGACCAGGCTCATGACGAGCATCGTTGCGTTCCAAACGGTTCACCAGACTTTCATTGAGCTGACGGTTCAGTTCAAACTGCTGCATCATTGCGGCAATATAGGGTGGAGGTGGAGGATCGTCAGCCATTCTGCCAAATCAACTGGGGTAGTTTAGCAAGAACAACTGCATGTACATGGGGTTATTCAAGATGTAACATGAGTAAGAGCAAGAAGTGAATTAGATACATATTAGTAGTCATTAAAGACATATAATTCTATGCACAGAGTTGGATACAAACGGATCGCATGAGTTCGGAACCACACGCTGCTAGACAAACTAGGCGGCGCGCAGGCACGCGATGGAGGTTACCACAACGAGACATAGCAAATGGTACATCCACGCCGGAGAAAACTATTGAGGCGAGGAATCTGCAATGAACAACACAGGGGGTCCTCGATAAAAAGGATCCTGCGGTACGTGGGCATTGTGCAGCAGAACCTGGCCCTTATCTCGAAGCAAGGGGGGATAATTCAGAACTCCGGATGGATGTGATCACGAGAACCTAATGTTAGAGTTGGTAAAATCATTTAACCCGAAAGGATGAGAAATTCAGAGTCCCAGAGTAAGGAAGAGGAATAAAAGATCCTAATACCACCCATTGGCGACGTGGGCCCGTAAGCCACACAGCCATGTTAGCAAAACAGTTTTTGGGATGACTAGACTCAACTTCGGCCAAGGAGTTGGAAGGGAGCTTCCTATAGGCAGCCGGCTCTGATACCAACTTGTGACGCCCCTGCTCGACCATGCACTAATCATACACGCAAATGCACACGATCGAGATCAGAGACTCACGGGAAGATATCACAACACAACTCTAAACACAAATAAAAATAATACACGCTTTATATTACAAGCCAGGGGCCTCGAGGGCTCGAATACATAAGCTCGAGTTATACAAGCATCAGCGGAAGCAAAAGTATCTGAGTACAGACACAAAGTTAAACAAGTTGCCTTAAGAAGGCTAGCACAAACATCGACACTGATCGAAAGGCGAAGGCCTCCTGCCTAGGGCCTCCGAACTACTCCTGGTCGACGGTGATCTCGGCGTAGCAGTAGAAGGCTCTAGGGATCTTCTGCTCCTGGACTCTGGCCTCTGAATTCATCATGCGGGTATGGGGGAAAAAGAATAGCAAAGCAACCGTGAGTACTCATCCAAAGTACTCGCAAGACTGACATCAGAACTATGCTAATATGCATTGTATCAAAGGAGTGGGGCTATATCACTGGACTGTACTGCAGAATGCTGGAATAAGGGGGGAGAAGCCTAGCCTATCGAAGACTAGCATCTTGAAGCAATCTTGCAGCATCAGAAGAGATAAGAGTAAGATAATATATAACAAACACAGTTTAGTAAAGCCCAGAGATTCTTCCTCGACATCCCTGCGAGAAAGTAATCCCAAGAGCAGTAGTAGCAGTTTAATAATGTGACAGTAACCGTTTGTAGTTGTAGCAGATCAGATACAACTCTGAGCGTCCTATTACCGTGGACATGGCTATTCGAATAGATAACTTCCCTGCAGGGGTGCACTACTGTTACCCAACACGCTCGATCACATTTGGCCGGACACACTTGCCGGGTAATGCCCGGCCTCGGGTGATCAACACGAAGCAGCGTCCTACCTAAGCTAAGCAGAGAGGTCCCCGCCGGTCTACATCCTAAGCGCCCAGGGGTCTTGGGCCATCGCCCTGTGCACTTCGGGTCGTTGCGCACACGCGGGGCCAGGCACCACCTCTGTCCTGGATGGCGCCGGCCCAACCGTGCCGCAATGCTGAACTGGACGTCTGACAGAGCTTTCGGGAGAAACGTACGACGCAGAGGGCCCCATAAACCATTATCCCGCGTGGTGGTAGTGCGTATAGGGCCAACGACCCACTCAGATCAAATACCCAATCCGTTAAGTCTGTTTAGTAGCTCGCAGAGACGAACAGGGTTCCTGTCGCTCCGACTTGGTGAAACATAACGCGCGGGTGCTCTTGGAGCCGACCCATCTTTAATGACTATCTCTCGCGGGCACCCTTGGGGCCAGCCCGACTTTAACATTGGGAGCTGTCGGGACTCAGGTCCATCTCTGACTGGATGGTACCACCAGCCCTTCAGCTCCGTAACAGTAATTGAATGTACTAATGTATGCATTTCCGGGATCCTCACCCAGAGGAATCACGGCCCGGTGACAAGCATGGCATACGGACAAGGGTGATGGGTCACCGATGAAGAAGCAGCACAGCTAAGTATTGCGGGGCAACAGGTGGGGTATCAATAACAGACTACAAAATCAGGCTATGCATTCGGAATAGGTGCTATCAGAACAGTAGCAGGGGCATTTCTAATGCAAGCATAAGAGAGAAAAGAGTGGGCGATATATGATGGTCAAGGGGGTTTTGCTTGCCAGGAAGCTCTGCTGAGAAGGGCTGGTCTTCAGGGGCGTAGTCGATCACAGGGACAGCATCGGTCTCGGAGTCTATCGAGAGAGAAGAAGGGGGAAGAAACAATAAATACACGGCAATAATGCAACACAATGCATGGCATGTCTAAATGATATGAGGAGGTGTTTTACTGCCTAATAAAATGATTTAGTTATTTTAGGAATTTATTTGGAATTATTTTATTAAAGTCAGTCACTATTCATTTACTGACATCAGTCAAAAAGTTCCATGTTCATCTAGCTAGGAGTGTTGGACAGTCAATTTTATTGCATATTCAGATTCTACACATTTTTCTGATAATATTACATATATAAATTATTTCAATCCGAGTTACGGTTTAAAAGGTATGAATTTTCAAAGTTTTAAACATTTTCTGGATTTTTCTGAATTTATTAAATAAAACATTATCCGAAACAGTGTCGGGGTGACGTCAGCGTGACGTAATGTTGACGTCAGCAGTCAACAGGGCGGTTGACTGGTCAACTCTGACTAGTGGGACCCACTGGTCAGTGACTCAGCTGATAAATTGGATTGAACTAATCTAATCTGGGTTAATTAGTGGGTGGACCCCACATGTCAGTGACTGATTAACTTAATTAAACTAATTAATTTTGATTTAAGTTTAAACCGTATTAATTAAACGCGGGACCCACACGTCAGTGTCTACGGTGAACAGTAACCCGCGTTGACCCAGTCAATGAAGTCAACATATGCTAGAGGGCCCACTTGTCGGTGTCTCCGGGTGGGTCCCAGCCGATGCCAGCTCAGCGCGTCGCCGGAAAAAGCTCCGGCAAGCTGTTCCGCGGCGACTCTACGCCGGAGATGCTTGGAAAACCGCTACGGTGCGCCGTTTCGGGTGATTCCGGTTGCGTTAGAACGAGAAGAGAACGCCGCTTCCATCCCGGGTGGTCTCGCGGGCTACGGTGACCGGAGTCGTCGCCGGCGACGAGTCCAGCGGAGACCCGAAGCATGGCGAACGGCGGGAACTGGCTAGGGGGCGCCAAGGCGCGTGTTTTCGGGCTCGTTCGAACGAATGCAACACGCGGTGTTGATCTACGGCGTCGGAGTGGACGGGGGAGGCCGTTTGGCATGCCGGCGTCGAGCAATGGCGGCGACGGCGCTCGGTTCTCCGCGGTGAACAGCCATGGCGAGGCAATGCCAGCGAAAGGGGGAAGGGGAAGGACGCGGAGGCTCACCGAGCGGCCAAGAAGGGCCCGTGGTCAGCTTTGTAGCAGCAGTAGACGACGGAGGGTCGCCGGAGTTGTCGCGGTAGCCGGAGATGCGGCCGAGGACGAAGCGGGAACGGTAGGGCTCCTCGGCTCCAACCAGAGGTCGGGGAGGAAGCGGAGGACGTCGGCGATGAGGTCGAGGCGGTCGGGGAGGCGAGGGAGGCACGGTGGCCGTGGATTGACGGAGATGTGGTGGTGGCGGCGCTCGGGGCAGAGATGGAGAAGCGGGCGAGTGCGCGCGAGGGGGAGAGAGACCAGGGGTCGGCTAGGGTTCCAGGGGGGTTCTTAACCGGCGCAGGAGAGGAGGGGGGGCCCGGGTCGGCGAGCAGGCGGGAGGGGACCGATGCGGCGTTCGCGGGCACGGCGACAGCAGCGGCGAGGAGCGGTAGGGGATGGCCTAGTTGGGCTGGGCCGGTTGCCTGACTTAGGCCCAGTAGCTGCGGGCTTTTTCCTTTTTCTTCTTTTCTCTTTTCTGTTTTTCCTTTTCCTTTCTGTTTTGCAAATAGTTTAGGTACTAAATGAAATTAGAAAAAGGTGTGACTTGTCCCAAATATTACAGGGCAATATTCTTTAACACTAGAAATTGGTTTGGTGGTAAAATGTTTTCAATTGATTTTTAATTAAATAAAAATAGTTCAAAATGCTGCTGCTGGTTACTGTTTTAGCTCATAGGATTCATTTAAATATTTCAATAAATGTTGGTTGTAATTTTAATATTGCCTCTGAATTATTTGCTATTTAATGAACATTTTAGTTTCTGTTTTTGAACAACTTTTATTTTCACTTTAATTTTGAATTGCAAATTGAGTTTGAATTTGGAATGGGGTTTTATGCTAATGATGATTATGCACTATTAAACATGATGACATGGCACTGTCAAAAGGTGATTACTGTTGTGATTACATGGGGATGTTACAGTTTTCCTCAGAGCCTTTATGAATATACGGGCTCGGGAACCACAGTAGTTATAGCATGTAACATAAACTTAATTAGGAACATGGGGATAAATAATAACATTTACTATTGCCTCTAGGGCATATCTCCTACAATCCCGCCTCTGGAGCAATCCATTTTCTCCTAGTCCTTGTTGTTCCTTGATTCACAGTCACCTTCTTCGGTTTTGAAGAGACTTGAATCTCATCCAAATACCTTGTTATGAAACCTCAAGTGGACAAAGGGTCTTGTAACTCTTCATCATGAATGGCTCTCCTTCTTGCCCACCATAAGGCCCACAGCATGACGAGCACTACAGCCAATTCATCTTGTTTCAGGGTACCAAATAACCAAAAAATCCATAGCCTTGCATCGCCAGTTCGGTTCATGATTACATGTTCAACTAGTTCTTCATCAGCCAGAGCCCACACCGTTCTAGTCATATTACAGTCCATGAGCGCGTGCCTCCAAGTATCAGGAGCAGCTTGACATATCGGGCATGTGGTATCCGTGGCCATATTTCTGTGTACACTAACCAGCTCAGTAGGAATTGACATCTTCATCAGCCGCCATACAAACATTCAAACTTTAGCTGGAACTTGGGCATGCCATAGTTTAACCCATGATTTTTTTAATGTCCTCTGAATTTGAGTCACTAGGTCTATGTTCCAGCCAGTCCTCCCTTTGCCTTTTAATCCCAACAAGCATTCTATATGTTGACCGAATCGAAAAACTTCCGTGCTTTTCGTAATGCCAAGCCCAAAAATCATCTTGTCTCCTAGAGCTAATAGGAATCCTCATGATGACTTCTTTATCAATTTCCAGAAAATGCTCATCCAACGCGTGAAGGTTCCATCCTCCTATAGCTGTTTGAATTAACTCGCTAACCATCTTTGGGGGATTAGCAGATCTAGCAACAATTGGTCATAAACTGAAATCTCATGGGAGCCAGTTATCTTCCGAAACTCGAGTCCCCTCTCCTGTACCAATCTGCTTAACCAGTCCCAACTTAAGAGTGCCTCTCCCCTCAATGATAGCTCACCACACTTGTCTCGGTGCAGCACCCACTTCCGCCTCAAGGAAATTCCAATTCCGGATAGTATACAGACCTTAGAATCTGACTACTCAGCAAAGTCTGATCTTGTAATAGTCTCCAAGCTTATTTCACTAGCATCGCTAAATTGAATAGCTCAATATCTCAAAAGCCAAGGCCTCCCATATTTTTTTGGTTGAGTCATTTCAGCCCAAGAGACCCATGCCACTTTTCTCTCTCCCTTCTTACTACCCCACCAGAACTTCCGTATCATCCCATTTAAGTGCTCACATAGACCTCGAGGAATTTTAAAACATGACATCGAGAAGGTGGGGATTGCATGGCAACAGACTTCACGAGAACCTCTTTCCCTGAAGTAGACAAACGCTTCTCAATCCATCCCTGTATTCGAGCCCATAATCTATCTTTTAAGAACTTGAAGGTTCCATTTCTCGAGCGCCCAACTTCCGTAGGCAAGCCCACCTACTTCTCTGACAATGTCTTGTTAGGGACTCGCAATATTAATTTAATACCTTCCCTAGTCTGTATTGGAACCCCCTTGCTAAAAAAGATGGAAGACTTGCCATTATTAATTTTTTGACCAGAAGCATCGCAATATACCTTTATTAACTCCTTCATCTGTTCGGCCTCCTCCATTGTAGCACGAAAAAATAATAAGCTGTCGTCAGCAAACAATAGATGACTCACCTGGGGTGCTTGTGCTGCAACTTTCAGTCCCCTGATCAAATCATTTGCTTTCAACAAAGAAGATAATCCTTCTTCCGCCAATGAAAACAGATATGGTGATGTAGGCCCCCCTGCCCGAGACCCGAAATCATCTAGCTTACCACCGTTAAACAATACGGAAAAAGAAACTGACGTAACACACCTCATAATGGCAGCAATGAAACGATGTGAAATGCCAATCTTCTTCATCACCGCTTCCAAATAAGACCATTCATCTCGGTCGTATGCCTTCATCATGTCCAACTTAAGAGCATCTCCAACAGACGCGCGGTTGCGCGGCGCGCTAAAGTTTTTTTGCAGCGCCGAAATAGCGTTTTAGCGCGCTGGGCTGGTGTTTTGCTTTACCAGAAGCCCAAAAACACGGCGCCCAATCCGGCGGCCCCACCCGCAGCAGCCCAGATTTTGCAGCGCGCGCGAGCGGGCACACCAAATAAGCAGCGCACGATGCCGTTTTCCTTCGCGCGCTGAACCAACTTTACCGCGCGCGCGATTTTAGCGCGCCTGCTGGAGCGCCCGTTTCGGTCCCACGCGCGCAATAAAGCGGTTTTTTCCAGCGCGCGGCTAAGATAGCGCGCCTGTTGGAGATGCTCTAAGGGCAGCATCAGAGTTACTCTTCCTCTTCTTCTTTCTCATAAAGTGAAGTCATTCATATGAAAACAGCTGAGACTTTCTCTCCAAAAAGCAAAAAAATGGAAACAGTTGAGAAGCGAAACACACGCAACCGGGCCGGGCCTTGGGCCCTATCGAGGCATCTACGTTTATAACCCGTTCCATCTTCCATGCTCGAAAGAAAAAAAAAACGTCCCAATTCCCCACACCCGCAACCGCGAGCAGGAATCCCTAACCTGTCCCGACCCAACAGGCCGCCGGCGCGCCGTCGCCAAGGAACCCTAGCGTGTTGATGGCATCGACGGAGGAGCAAGTCTTCCTTGGATCGAGGAACCCTTCATATCACGGCGCCCACTCCCCCGACGCTTACACTGACCAGGCCGATTGGGATTACCCGGGAGACCCAGGCGATCGGCGGAAGGGGGTGGAGGTTGCCGAGCTCCATGACCTGCCGGCGCGCATGAGCACCTGTGCGTATATCGTGCATCTCCACTCTTCCTATGTTCATGCCTCACTGGAATTCCTCTTACTGATCTTGTTTCCGCCAACTCAACGAGTCGTTGATCAAATATTTATTTATCTATTGTCACTGAGCAGCAGATTCAGATCCATGTGAAATCGCCAGGCGTGCCTTGGACCTCATGTTCCCGCGGGAGGAGGACAGCGATGACGGCTGGAGCACCTGGAGCGCACGGGAGGAGGGCAGTGATTACGACGATGAACAAGGTAGCCAGTTCTCCCTACAGATGTGTTCCATAAGTAATTAACTATCCCTAGATCCTAGATTTACATTGATTGATTCTGTAGGAGGGGAAGGAGTCGATGACTGTAGCACACAGGAGGGCAGCGATTATGAAGACGACGGCAATTGCCAAGTGATACTAGCCGAGACAAACTGTCCAGGTAGCTGCTGATTCTCTCACCAGATGAAACAAATTTTTTTTTTATCTGCTGAGCTGTTCTACATCAATTCTTCAGGAAAGCTCTACCCCAAGAGCGAAGCAGAGGACATGGAGGACAAATGGGCACATTGGTACTCCCAACAGCTTAAAGAACACTCGAAGCTCTACAGGGAGATTATGGCTCTGGGAGATGACGATGATACTCCTTGCCCCCCCTATCCCATGAGAGTGTTCCCTGATGCAACAGGTGCATGCATCCTTGGGTGCAACTCCTGCCACCACCGTATCTATAGGACCCATGACACTTCTACCAGTAAGTGCTGTTTGCCATTCGTTCATTCCTAGTAATTAATTCATCTGCCGTTGTGATATACTGACTAGCACAATGCTCGTGCGTTGCTATGAAGTCATAAAAAAAATGAGAAATTACTGGTGTCTTGCGACTGTTGCATGGTTCACGATTAAAAAGAAAGCGTGAATATAATAAAAAATCATGTTGCAGTCGCTAAAGAGTCTCGAGCGACCATAGTAGGTCCTTTGCATGATTTATAGTCAGATACATTTTGAATTTGGAACATAGGATAATGGGCGTTAGTAAGTTGAATGCACAAGATCGTAGATTAGGTAGGAGGACAACATCTCTCACCTAATTTGTTTGCCCTCTTCTCCTATGACATGGAACCGAAAGAATTGGTTGGGCAGAGAAACTAAAATCAAGACCATTATTTTGAATTGGAGGCATGGTTGCATTTATAATTTTTGTTTTTACAAGAGTGTTATTCTCACATTAGGGTAGCAGTGTATTTGTTTATTTGGGATAGGTCTCACACCTAGTAAAAGTTACATTTGTTTATTTATGTCTCTTGGAAGGTTGCTAGTCCGACATGTGGGTAGTGCATTTGTTTATTTGTGTGGTCCCACATGTGACCTCACCACCAACTCCAACCTTTATAAGTAGGAAAGATATCTATGTATTTTGTTACCAACTTGCTTTTGTTTTCACTAAAATAATAACTTGCTTTTGTTCTCACTAAATAATTGCAGCCCCATCAACTCTTGGAAAGCGCACACCAAGTAATATGCTACAATTATTCTCCATGCATCTATCAAGCTTTGAACCCTCGTATCCCATTAGTGTGTATCGAATATTTGCCATTCGGGATTACTTGGACCCGCGATGGAACTACGTCTTTAACCGTCCCAGGGATGACGCTGTCACGATTGAAAAGCAGGTAATTAAGACTTCCTTTCCTCCTGAAGATAGTATGCTTGTTTTTCTTTCGGAAATGATTGACTGCTGTATATTAAAACACTGATATTTATGTCAGTTTGGTTCTTTGATTTGTCTCCTTCATTACTCGCATCTATTAAAAGATGGGTGAGAGGTCAGGTTAATTTGTTTCTCCATGTTCAAAAGATCTGCTCTTTATGTTGTTATAAGCATTACATAGATGATCAAATCAAGCCATCAGACCAGTTCTCAAAATTGGATATGATTATACTTTTACCACCAACATACAAAACTGGTCATCTTGTTAATATACTTCAATATAGACACTTACTCTATTTCTTTGTCGATTTTTTATTACACATGTGCAATTAAGACGGTTATAACTCCCAACCAGCTGGATAGTAGAGGGGCATTGGGTAATTATTGTGAGGTCCCTAGTGGTAATCTAATCTGATATGTCATAAATGTTGAGCAATTGATAAGATAAATCAGGGTAAAACGGACACAATTGCATTAACGTGCATATCTTACATATGGAAACATATGTAAAAAAAAAAGCACCCTCAAGATGGAGTGAGTATCACTCAATAGTTAATTTGAACATGTGCAAGTATATCTTACTGAGTTTGTTGTGTTGATACATGCTAATGTATGTGGAAGTGGATATCGCTTATTAGTTCTAACAAGCTGTTAAATTGTAGGATTCCTTTCTCATACCACTTTGTAGCCCTTGTCGAGGAATGTATTTAGTGGATAAGGCTTTAGTAGAAGTTGATCTTTGGGTAAAGAAGGAAGGGGATGAATCACATGACAAGCAACTACTTTCTGCATATGCTGAGATTGATGTCCGGACTGAAGCTGATCTCATGTTTCATGAACGGATTTCTGGTGATAATTGCAATTTGGACTTGAAATATAAAGTCCTTTCAGAAAGTGTTGAGGCTGTAATACAAGTATATGCAAAGGTCGACCATCCTCACCATGTGTTGTTCACTGCTTTTAGCACCGGATATGATGACTATCCTCTTCGTGGGGTTGTGCTGTTTGATGACAAATTATTTGGTGAGGAAAAACTATTCAAGCATGTTGTCGCGGTGAAAGCAAATGAAGAACTGCATGTTTTTTTAGAAGTGAACGGTTCAGTGTTCAAGTGGACTTTTCAAGATGAACATGTTGGAGCTGTTGTTTCTCCTGATGACTCAATCTTGGACTATGGCCAGTTCTTCGTGAGGGTGTTGTTTGCTCCAAAGGATTGTCAGTGAAGCTCAGCTCCAACATTCTGACAGTGTCGCCATTGGCTGAAAGCCTGAAGCTCATGGAAAAGTGTTGTTGCTTCCCTTGGGATGGGAATCACATCCAGTTGCCCGTGTCATCTACACAGGCCGGCATCATCAACTAATTCATCACGTCACGTACGTTGTCTAATGCGCCATACCATACAAACACAGGCATAGGCACATGCATGATGACTGGCAGTAGATACCGTCGTTTCCTGAGCTTAACTGCTGTCGTCGTTTCGTTTATATGCTTACTTGCTTAGCACGTCCAGTTTGGCCCAATGAACTTGGGGTTGGGTTTTACCACGCGGCCTGTGCGCCTGCTAGACCTGACCGAGCCCGAGTCTCTGCTTGATTCGGCACTGGCGCCCTCATCATCATCTAACTGAGCCGCATCTTCTTTAGACCGAGCCGCAGTCTCTGCTCGAGCAGCGCCTCGAGAGTCGCGTGCTTCTCCGTGGAGCTCTGCATCTTCACAAAGCCGAGCAGCAGCACCTTGACAGTCGCGTGCTTCTCCGTCAGCTGGCTCTGGAGCCTCAGGTGCCGCAGCGGCCGCCGCTTCAGGGGCTGCCGCAGCAACAGAGTGTTTCCTCCTGAAGGCGTCCTGGAGGACGGAGTGCGAGCAGAGCACCGTCTCCCCGCCGCGCTTCATGGCGTGAAGCCGGCACAGCGCGCGGCCGGCGACCTTCCATGCAAAGCCGCACAACTGGGCCTTGTTCTGCTGCTTCGCGTGCTTGTAGACAATCTGGTAAATGGCACAGGCCTCATGGAACACCTCGCGAGGGTCCCTCGGGCTCTCGTCGAACTCTGCCGCGTCGTACAGCATCTGCAGGTGTGGTGTCAAGTGAACGGGTGTGATGAGTCCTCCATGCATGGATCTCGGAATGTTCTGACTTCTACTCAGCGGAAGGTAGAAGATGCATGCTTACCCGCTTGTACTTTCCGTAAAGCTCCGTGAACCTCGCGTTCCTCTCTTCTTCTGGGTGCTCCTTGTAGACGGCCGAGGCGTCCCCCCGATATTGGTCGTAACGGCTCCTCCAAAGCTGTATGCACTCTTCGCCACCGGTTGCCACTTCCTCGGTGAAGCACGCCAGGGGTGATATGTCTGCAAAAACATAATGATTACCACCGTTAACAAACTGTTCGAAACAATCCAGCTCGGCCGTTGTTATATTCAATCGATATTGTCACAGTAGAGTGTATATGAAACGAAATAGAAATATATATAGTACTTACTCTGTTATCGATATCAACGTGCAATTATTTTTCTGCCTGATATTAACGTGCATTGCACGTACGCATTTACTAGTACACAAAAGTAACTGACATGAGCTAACTAGAAACATAAGCTTACTGATTTGAGGAATATTTTCCGACTGCCATGCCACTGCTTCATCGTATATTCGTCCCAAAACTGATTTCGAGTGGTAGGAGTTTCCTCATCCCATATAATGTGGATATTTTTTGACCATCAGAGCACCAGGGACATCAACCTATTTGAAAGATATGGAAACGTTAAAAACAGTTAAAGGAAATAAGTCATCATTTTTTAATATATTTTATCAAAGTTATCAGCAAAAAAAAAAAAAACAGTTCACTTTCTACGGTCTTTGAATAGGTTTGCCTCTGAGATCTTTGAATAGTTATCAGCAAATTTTTAATATTTTGTTGCACGTTAAAGAAAAAACTAGGGAAGGATCACGCTAACCCAGCAAAAACTCCTCCCCAAGGAGCTGCTAAAGTGCTTCATTTGAATTTTAGAAATGTATCTTTTTTTACCAAGCTCTCTAGTGCAAACACATATCACATATCGAAAACCATGTTTTAAAGTTCATAGGAAATTTGAAGTATTCTACTCCCTAGGAAATTTCTGACTGTAAAGATCACAGATTCACAATGGTTAGCAATGAAATATGCATCATTCATAGCACCGTCAACCAAAACAACTATGCCCTTGTACTGATGTTAAATATGCCACTGTCAAACTAACAAGAATATGACACTGTCAACCTAACAAGAATATGCCATTGTCAAACAAGCAATGAAATATGCATTATTCATACCGGCTCTGCACATGCTAAAAAAAACCCTGCCTGTGTCTGTTCCTTCAAAGGCAACAAGCCTCTCCGATGTCTTGTCGTGCTTCTCACAGAAGACCATCAGATCGAGCTTAAGCCCCATGTAATCGGGGTCTTCAAGGGTGAAAGGGGCCTGCACAAGCAACCCAATGCCCAAATCAAAATCAGCCAAAATCACAAAATCCCCCAATTCTGAAACCCTAACCCTAACCCTAGCTCAACTGAACTCACATGGTTAAGCCCATCAGTGGAGGAGGAGTGCATGTACGGGAGGCTTGAGTCGTCGCTGCTTTCGTGCTCGAGAACCATGGCGGCAGCGGTGCGGTGCTCCGGGCGGCGGGTGGCGGGGAGAGAGCCAGGTGCGAGGAGGAAGAGAGAATGGAGAGGAGAATGAGCAGGCCGAACCGGTTCGAGCCGGACCGGTCCTAGTCAGCACGCGGGCGCGTGCCGATTGGCCAGCGCGGCGCCTGACATGCGGGTCCCAGCCGTCAGTTTCAGCGTCGGTACGTCTAAATACATAGCTTAGCCCTTTTTGCAACGGCTAGCCCCAAACTTGGTACTGACACGTAAAAATTACCAAAAGTGGTACCAATTCGCTACCACTGCCCCAAATGTGGTACTAACGTGTAATTAACTCAAATACATATTATATACTGCGTACGGGAGAGGCACAAAGGTGAAGTCTATCGTGGCTAACTGTTTCTCTGGACTTTAGCTCGTGGCTGAAGAGCAGGGCGAGAAGGTTACAATGTGCAACGGTATGGTTAGACCAAGTCAGCTACTTCTAGGAGCGCGGCGTTTCAGCGCCCGGGCTCAGATGAGCCCGCACTAGTGCAGAATCGGCTTATAGTCCCAGTTCGTAAGGGCCTTTAGTGCCGGTTCAGCAACCGACACTAAAGGGTGGGGACTAAAGCCCCCCCCCCTTTAGTCGCGGTTCATCACGAACCGGCACCAAAGGCCCACCACATGGCACGAGCCGGCGCCGGGGCTGGGGGACCTTTAGTCCCAGTTGGTAACACCAATCGGGACTAAAAGGGGGACCTTTAGTCCCGGTTGGTAACACCAACCGGGACTAAAAGTATTAGGGGTTTATGAATTATGGTTTATTTTTCCTTTTAATTTTGTGTTTTCCATTTAATTCTTTTTCATTTCAAACATATTTTACGCTACTACATACTATACACGTTATGCATATATATATATAAATAGAATTTCTCGTACGACCATTCACATACACATATATATATACAATTTGGTATATACAATTTCTCCTACAATTTGCGGATCATTACATGCAGGCATTACAGCTTGTAATGGTATTCTCCTTTGGGATCTATGACTTGGTCGACCAAAAATCCCGCTATTTCCTCTTGAATTGCTCGTACGCGATCCGTTGGTAGGAGCTGGTCCCGCATCTCCGTCAGCTTTAAAGAAGGAGATCAAGATGAATATATTAGTTGTGTGTATATATATTAGATCATGATAAAAAAATTGTGGATAGTGTTCTGGCAAACGTACCCAAAGATTTCTTTCAGATCTGCTCTTTTCGGACGTCATCATGCGAATGTTCTCGCAAACGTAGTATGCGCATAAATTATTTCCCGGCGCCTGGCGCAGGCACTTTACGAGAATAAAATTCAATCAGATAATAATTAATCAAACATGATAATGGTATTGAAACTAGAATTAAAGAGATGCACGGAAGTAGCTAGCTAGTACTACTTAATTACCTTGGGTCACACCCATTTCAACTGTTGTTTCCATTCGCCTTTAACCTCTTTGATGAACTTTTGCCAAGCCCTGCCCGCCGGCAAAGAAAATGAATAAATGAGTTATTAATTAGTTGATATCAGGAAATGAACTCAAGAGGCCGACATAGTGCGATAATGACTGAAGTTACCTGTCGACCATCCCCCTCACGATTGCGTATTTGGATACTTCTTTATATAGTGAGTCCAGTACTTGAACTTTTCCCTTGTCAACTTCAATGATTAACAAAATCCAGTGGAAACTGCATGCGCACACGTTTGTATAATTAAGCGGGCATGTGCATAACTCATCAACTACACTTATTAACATCTAGTAAGCAAAAATAGAATTTGTAATACAAGATATAGTAACACTCACCCGAAGTTGTAAGGAAGTAGTATTTCTGGTTGGGTATTTAGTCGCTTCAAAAACTCTAGCAAGCTTCTCTCTGTGTCTTTTCTATACGCCTCAAGTAACCATGTCTTTTCATTAATGGTATTTGGGTCAATGAACCCAATGCCATAGCGTCCAGCGCTTTTCATTTCATACATCTTCATTCTGCATAATACCACAGAAAAGAATATAGTGAGGATAATTACAAGTAATGAACGAGCACAGCTAGCTAGAGACTTAAATTACAGAAAGAAATCACTTACAGACAATAGCAACTGACGATAGATTTGTCGAGTGCGTCTTGATTGAATAACTGAAACATCTCTTCAAACTCAACCCACAAATCTTTCGCATGGAAGTATTGCTCTTCCTTGACTTTCACCATGAGGGACTCTCGATCGGTCTTTACTGCTTCTGTCATGTACCACTTATGCAAATTGTACATTCTCGTTGGTAGAAGCGGGATCTGCTCAGGCTTGACTAGAGGTTGGCCGCGGACATATTTCCATCTTAGTTCCTCCTCTTTAAACACGGGGAGTTCCTCGATGCCTAGGAGTTGTTCAACAGTGAGACCGGCCTCTTTAGCCTGCCTTCTATGATCGTCGGTTATTACCAGCTGATCGGCGGTACTCACATGTGTTTGTACAATGAGCGGGGGATCGATTGCACTTCCTGTTCTCCCAGCTGGGGAACAGTTTTTCCGCTTTTTTTGCCAACTGCTTGGCTCGAGCTCGAGCTCGACTCCTTTTTTTGTGCCTGATATAACTTCTTGATAGAGCGCTCATAGTCTGAGTCTGTATGCTTGACAGCCGGTTGAGCATTATCAATAAAGTGTTGTACGACATTCTCAGGTACGTTCTCCTTTGGCGGCGGGAGCGGTTTCGGTCCAAAATGGGCCTTCAATTGGGCAGCCACTTCGGCGGAGGTTTCCTCCTCAGTCAGGTGGTAAGGCAACTTCGGAAGAGGCTTGAGGCTTGGACCATATTTGTATTTCTTGCCTGTTGTACCGCTAGCCGCCGTAGCTTCGGCGCCTCTCTTCCGCTGTTGCTTAGGCGGCGGAGCCCGCTGAGGCGGCGGAGACGGCTGACGCGGTGCCGGACTTGGAGGAGGAGGAGTTTACTGACGCGGCGGCGGACTTGGAGGAGCAGGAGTCAGCTGACGCGGTGGCGGACTTGTTGCAGCAGGAGTCGGTGGCCTTGGAAAGACGATGCAATCCTTTTTCCATAGAATGATACGATGTATGGCCTCTCCCAGTGTGCTCTCCTCGTCACCTCCAGGAATGTCAAGCTGTAGCTCGTAATATCCTGACATCACTTCATCAACCCCGACACGAGCATAGCCAGCTGGAATCGGATTGCAATGGAAGTTTGCTTCAGGGGGATTTGTTAAAGCATAGCCGTCTGCCACCTTCATGGATATGTTCTTCATTTTCATGTGTAGCTCACAAGGTGTCGTATCTTTGATATCATCCACAGGGTATCTATCCAGCAGTGCATCATCGGCCGGGGTGGAACGGTTGTATCCAATGCTGGATATGCTTGCTGCTGCCGCAGAGACGCCCTTTCCTGGCTAAGTGAGTCGATCTGCTCCTGTTGCATTTGGAAAGCGCGTTCCAACTTCTGAATGCGGTCTGCTTCGTGCTTCCTCTGCTCCTCCTCCTGCTGCTTCTTTCTCGCACGGCTTCTGTAAGTGGCGTTCCAATCCGCAAACCCCTCAAACCACGGAACAACGCCTTTGCCTCGTGTTCGTCCCGGGTGTTCAGGATTATTTAGGGCGCGTGTAAGCTCGTCATTCTCTCTGTCGGGCTTGTACTTTCCCGTTCGAGCATCTTCTATTGCAACAAGTAAAGCGTCGGAGGCTTCTTTAAGACTTGCCCGATCCATAACCAGCCCTGTCTCTGGGTCCAACTTCCCCCCATGCGCATAAAACCAAGTCCTCCACCTGGGGGGCCAACTCAATGTAACTGGAGTGACTCCTGCAGCAATCATCTATTCCTCAGCGAGATCCCACTTAGGCTGGCCGACCTGGTAGCCACCTGGCCCCAGAGTATGGTGCCACGTTTTTTCGCAGCATTAATCTTGTTTATTCTCGACCGTTCCTTAGCTTCTTCCGATTCCTTGAACTGCACGAAAGCGTCCCAGTGATCTTTTGCCTTCTCCAGTGTTCCCTTGAATGCTGGAGTCTTCTTTCCGTCTGCTTGGTACTTGGCCCATATTCTTTTCTTGTGGTTGTTGAATGCTATCGCCATCTTCTTAAGAGCACTCTTCTTGACTTTCTCCCGTTCTTCATCTGTCAAATGATCTGGTAGGGTGAAATATGCCATGAGCGATTCCCAAAGCAGATCTTTTGCTCTTCCGTCGACAAAAGTAACTCCTTGATCTCCCTTTGCTGGCTTATTCCATTCTTGAACGGAGATCGGGATTTGGTCCCTGACAATAACTCTGCATTGACGAGTAAATTTGTCCGCATTCTTTTTAGGAGCAAGCGGTTCGCCATTTTCTTTGATGGCATCGATGTTGTATCTTATGCCAGCCTGCAACCTTCTGGCCGGGCCTCGTACTGCCCTGCTTGTAGAAGATTTGCTCGATCCGGAGGGCTAAAAGAAGAAAGATCGATTCGTTAATATATATAAATCAATTAATACATGTAATGATCACCAGAGGCCTTATATATATATACCTCGCCGGTCTTTGTTATTTGAAGAACATTTCCTTCGTCATCATTGTTGTGGCCTTCGTCTTCATGAAATATTAATACTCCATCACCGGAATTCATGTTCAGATATTGCGAGCCGTCATCTTCGGGTTCATTCTCATTTGGGCTCGGGTAGCGTATGATGTCGAACATGGTCTCTTCTCCGTCTCTGCCGGTATTGTCCATAGCTTATATTAACTAATCCAGAAGAAAGACAAAACAATTTAGTATTCAAATTAGAATGCAATCAATAAGGAAAAACTGAATCATAGTAGATAATATGCATCTCGAATAATATCACTAATACATCTCCAATAATCCAGATAATATGCATCATCGAATATAATCTCGAATACATCGTCTCGAATATTATCGAATATAATCTCGAATACATCTCGAGTATTAATTATCACTAATACATCTCGAATATTATCATATAACATCACTAGCTAATACACATCGAATATTATTGAAGAATCTAGTTCACTCGCGGTTCTTGAGGCGCGGGCGGTGGACACCCAAAGAGAAGGAACCATCACAGGATCATAGCTCGGGTGAGATCCCTGAAGAACCTGCCAGGTATTGGAGAACCTGACGTCCAACGCAACCATGTAGCGACGGACGTGCTCGTCCTCCTCCCTGACACGGCGACGTACCACCTCCGCGGGGGCCGGCTGTCTCCGCACCGAAAGTGGCCCACGCGACCGCCACCAAAGAAGCTCCGGGTCGACGACGGGAGCCCGGTTCCTCACTAAGCTGCGCGCCCCGGAAGGTAGCACCTCCCAATGCCAGCCCGGCGTAGCCCAGTCCCGGACATGGCGCCTCTCAAGCAGGTCGTCGCCACCGAGACGACGACGAGGATGCGGGCCGGGCATCGTCGACGTCGAGAACAAATTCTATGCAAATTTAACATTTTTTAAATGCTTGATTGTGATTTTTGTAATTCTTTTTCACTTGATTTTGCAAATACATGACAAACTTTTGCAAATACAACATTAAGATATATTGGTTAACTTTTTTCTATGCAACTTTTTCCTAGGCAACTTTTTTCTATAAGTATAAAAAACTAAAAAACAGAAAATCTATGCAAATTCCACCATTCATCTACATATACATATATTGTATAAAAAACTAGTGAAAAAATAATAAAACATACATACATATAGTGAAAAAATAATCATCTAAAACATCTAAAACACATACATTGTATACTAATTAATAATAATCTAAAACATCTAAATAAAACATCAAAACATTCATACATTGTGTCTAAAAAACCTAGTGCTGAAAAATAAATCGCCGGAGGGGCCAGGGGGCGCGAGCTCACAGCGGGCGAGGTCGAGGCCGGCGGGCGTGGGGGGGCGCGTCGGGGGCGGCGACGGCGTCGGGGCAGGCGGCGCAACGAGGAGCTCGGGGAGGAGGGGGCGCGGGCGGCGTCGGGCGGCTCGGGGAGGAGGGCGCGTCCGGCGTCGGGGATCAAGGAGGAGGCGCCGACGTCGGGGGCGGCGACGAGCTCCGGCGTCGGGGGAGAGGCGAGACGGCGTCGGGGCAGGCACGTACGGCGGCGGCAGCCTGGCGGCGTCCTCTGGTTCGGCATCGATGGGAATGGAGAGGGCGGAGGGGAAAATTCGTAAATGTTGCTTATATATGAGGCACCTTTAGTCGCGGTTGGAGCCACCAACCGGGACTAAAGGTGAATTTTGGCCAGGCTGAGCGGCGGGAAGCCAGGCCTTTAGTCCCGGTTGGTGGCTCCAACCGCGACTAAAGGTTGTCCTTTAGTCCCGGTTAGAGCCACCAACCGGGACTAAAGGGGGCCTTTAGTCGCGGTTGGAGCCACCAACCGGGACTAAAGGCCTGACTTCCCGTGTCGAATGTTTAGTCCCACCTCGCTAGTTGAGAGGAGCTCGCGGCGGTTTATAAGCCCCGCCGCGGCTACCGTTTCGAGCTCCTCTCTAAGCAGGCCTTTGTCGGCCTACCGAACTAGTGCGCCCTGTGGGGCCTATTGGGCCGTGCGGGCCTGCGTCCTGGCCCAACTAGAAGTTGGGTTTCTAGTCGTATGCAGGCCGTGGCGGCTCAATAGGCGGGCTTTTTTTTAATTTATTTATTTTTCAGTTTTTTTTTGTTTTCTGCTTTATTTATTTTCTTTTGTTTCTGAGTTGTTTTTTGCTTTATTTAGAGTTTCTGAGTGAATCTTTTTGCTTTAGGTCAAAAAATTTATAAACTTTCTGTTAGTGCCAATAGTTTTCAAATTTGAATAGTTTAAATTTGAATTATTTGATATTTGTGTGAATCACTAGTTTGTGAATAACTTTACTTTCAAAATAGATTTTCAGTGATTCTTTTTTCTGCTGTTTAATATTAGTGTGTTTTATCATTATATTCAATTTGGTAATTCTTAGATTATTTAAAAAAATGAAAATGCCTTTGTAACAGATGAGTTTTCGTCCGAAACCCTGATACTTCGAAAGAGATTGTCCATTTTGTACACGAAGTGCATCCAGTTTTTGCCGTAACCCTCTCAACTTTTTAGCACATGCTATGTGGGTGAAATGATGATACCATGCCAACTTTCAACCTTTTCAGAGTTCATTTGTAGTGCTTTTCAATTTCAGGGTCATTTAGCTCAAAAAATTCATTAAATGCATGAAAAATAGCGAATGAAGTCAGAAAGGGTTGAAAATTGATGATGTGGCTTTGAATGGTGCATGTTGAACTCACAAAATGTCTGGAGTTGAAATAAGTTAAAAAAATGAAATGCCTTTGTAACAGATGAGTTTTCGTCCGAAACCCTGATACTTCGAAAGAGATTGTCCATTTTGTACACGAAGTGCATCGAGTTTCTGTCGTAACCCTCTGAACTTTTTAGCACATGCTATGTGGGTGAAATGATGATACCATGCCAACTTTCAACCTTTTCAGAGTTCATTTGTAGTGTTTTTCAATTTCATGGTCATTTAGCTCCAAAAATTCATTAAATGCATGAAAAATAGCGAATGAAGTCAGAAAGGGTTGAAAATTGCATCCAGTCCTTAAAGATATATTTCTTCTCCTTTCAAATGCCAAAACACATATATACCCTAACTATTACAAAGATTCCATCCGGTTTGTCTGAAGTGGGACTTTCGAGATAAGTCCGGAAACTCACTAGAGAAGAAAGTGATGACGGTGAAGCCGGTCACATCCCAGAGTGGGATCTTTGGGTATAAAACTTTTTCTTCGCGTGTGTCCCTTTGCGCCGTAACCATGGACAATCTTCATCATTTAACAGGATGCTTGGGTCAATCTTCACTGTGAAGGGAGCAATTTCATGAAACTTTTCATAATCTTCTGACATGTCTGTCTTGTCCTCCACTCCCACGATATTTCTTTTCCCTGAAAGAACTATGTGGCGCTTTGGCTCATCGTATGATGTATTCGCTTCCTTATCTTTTCTTTTTCTCGGCTTGGTAGACATGTCCTTCACATAGAAAACCTGCGCCACATCATTGACTAGGACGAATGGTTCGTCTGTGTACCCAAGATTGTTGAGATCCACTGTTGTCATTCCGTACCGCGGGTCTTCCTTTATGCCGCCTCCTGACAGATTGACCCATTTGCAGCGAAACAAAGGGACCTTCAATTCACGTCCATAGTCAAGTTCCCATATCTCCTCTATGTAACCATAATATGTGTCCTTTGGCCTATTGGTGTTTGCTGCATCAAAGCGGACACCACTGTTTTGGTTGGTGCTCTTTTTATCTTGGGCGATCGTGTAAAATGTATTCCCATTTATCTCGTACCCTTTGAAAGTCAATATAGTCGAAGAATGTAACTTGGACAGCAAGTACAGCTCATCTCCAACACTGTCGTCATGCATGAGACGTGTCTGCAACCAACCGCCGAAAGTCCCCGTGTGTTCACGTGTAATCCAGTCGTCAGACTGCTCCGGGTGTTTGGAGCGTAGAATATTCTTGTGTTCGTCGATATACGGACCCACCAAGCTGGAATTTTGTAGAACTGTGTAGTGTGCTTGCGCCCAAGAATGCCCGTCCATACATATTACTTGGTCCTTTCCTAGCATGCCTTTTCCACCAAGTCTGCCCTCATGTCGCGATTCGGGAACACCAATCGGCTTAAGGTCAGGAATAAAGTCAACACATAACTCAATGACCTCCTCTGTTTCATAGCCCTTGGAGATGCTTCCTTCTGGCCTAGCACGGTTATGAACATATTTCTTTAAGACTCCCATGAACCTCTCAAAGGGGAACATATTGTGTAGAAATACCGGACCCAGAATGGCAATCTCTTCGACTAGGTGAACTAGGACGTGCGTCATGATATTGAAGAAGGATGGTGGGAACACCAACTCAAAACTGACAAGACATTGCACCAAATCATTCTGTAACCTTGGTAGGATTTCTGGATCTATTACCTTCTGAGAGATTGCATTGAGGAATGCACATAGCTTCACAATGGCTAATCGAACGTTGTCCGGTAGAAGCCCCCTCAATGCAACCGGAAGCAGTTGCGTCATAATCACGTGGCAGTCATGGGACTTTAGGTTCTGGAACTTTTTCTCTGCCATATTTATTATTCCCTTTATATTCGACGAGAAGCCAGACGGGACCTTCATATTGAGCAGGCATTGAAAGAAGATTTCCTTCTCTTCTTTGGTAAGAGCGTAGCTGGCAGGACCCTGATACTGCTTTGGATGCATGCCGTCTTTTTCGTGCATACGTTGCTGTTCCTCCCGTGCCTCCGGTGTATCTTTTGTCTTCCCATACACGCCCAAGAAGCCTAGCAGGTTCACGCAAAGATTCTTCGTCACATGCATCACGTCGATTGCAGAGCGGACCTCTAGTTCTTTCCAATATGGTAGGTCCCAAAATATAGATTTCTTCTTCCACATGGGTGCGTGTCCGTCAGCGTCATTCGGAACAGATTGTCCGCCAGGACCCTTTCCAAAGATTACTTTTAAATCCTTGACCATATCAAGTATATCATGACCAGTACAGTGGCGAGGCTTCTTCCGGTGATCTGCCTCACCTTTGAAATGCTTGCCTTTCTTTCTTAAGACATGATTGATCTGAAGAAATCGACGATGTCCCAGGTACACATTCTTCTTACATTTATCCAAATATATACTGTCGGTATCATCTAAACAGTGCGTGCATGCGTGGTATCCCTTGTTTGTCTGTCCTGAAAGGTTACTAAGAGCAGGCCAATCATTGATGGTTACAAACAGCAACGCTCGCAGGTCAAATTCCTGCTGTTTGTGCTCATCCCACACACGTACACCTTCTATACTCCACAGCTGTAAAAGTTCTTCAACCAATGGCCTTAGGTACACATCAATGTCGTTGCCGGGTTGCTTGGGGCCTTGGATGAGCACTGGCATCATAATGAACTTCCGCTTCATGCACAACCAAGGAGGAAGGTTATAGATACATAGAATCACAGGCCAGGTGCTATGATTGCTGCTCTGCTCCCCAAAAGGATTAATGCCATCTGCACTTAAACCAAACCATACGTTCCTTGCGTCATCTGCAAAGTCCTTCCACTTTCTCTCGATTTTTCTCCACTGCGATCCGTCAGCGGGTACTCTCAACTTCCCGTCTTTCTTACGGTCTTCTTTGTGCCATCGCATCAACTTGGCATGCTCTTTGTTTTGGAACAAACGTTTCAACCGTGGTATTATAGGAGCATACCACATCACCTTGGCAGGAATCTTCTTCCTGGGGCGCTCGCCCTCAACATCACCAGGGTCATCGCGGCTGATCTTACACTAGTAGAAAAAGGGCCTTTGGTCCCTCCCGGATATGGCTTTAGTCCCGGTTGCATTACGAACCAGGACTAATGTGAGCATTAGTCCCGGTTCGATCGGCTACTAACCCCGCACGGGGCCTTTAGTCCCGGTTGGAGACACCAACCGGGACTAAAGGGGCCGATACCCCTCTAGTCCCGGTTGGTGTCTCCAACCGGGACTAAAGGGTCTACCTTTTAGTCCCGGTTGGAGACACCAACCGGGACTAAAGGGGCCGATACCCTCTAGTCCCGATTGGTGTCTCCAACCGGGACTAAAGGTCTGTCTTTAGTCCCGGTTGGAGACACCAACCGGGACTAAAAGTTTGTGGCCGAGACTAAATATTTGTGGCCGAGACCCTTTAGTCCCGGTTGGTGTCTCCAACCGGGACTAAAGGTCTATCTTTAGTCCCGGTTGGAGACACCAACCGGGACTAAAAGTTTTATTTCTTCTCATTCCTACCCCCCCTGTGGACCGCCTTTTTTAGTTTGTAGAAAATAAACAAAAATGATAAAATCTTCAAAAAATAAAATCCTTTGAGATGTAGTTAGGTTTTAGTGTCTAGTTGGTATAGAAATTTTGAAATATGAATTTTGACCCTTTTTGCAAAAAAACAGAAAAAAAAATGTAAAACGGCCATAACTTTTGCATACGACGTCGGAAAAAAAAGTTTAATATATCAAAAAAAACTAGAGAAAAATTGGGACTCGATTTCAACCGGGTTTACCCGGTGAACTTTTCTCAGATTCTCAAAATTCCAAAAGTAAAAAAAGTTATTTCAAAAAGAAGATTTTTCCCTACAAAATAAAAAAAAATCATTTTTTATAATTTTAAAAATTAATTTTATATAAAAATAAATAAATGATGTCATATTTGGATTCCTCACATTTTTCTGATAATAATGGACATATTATTTGTCGAATTTTGATTTACAGATTTAAAGATATTAATTATGCCATATTAAATGAATAAATGGCAAAAAATAATAATAATATTATTACTTATTTTATTTTCATTGAAATTCAATATTATTATTATTATTTATTTTGTTTATTTTAATAATTGTTTGAAATTCAAAAAATTAAATCATGTGACATCAAGACCTAAGGGTTAATAGGATTGATAGCTTACTATTGTCAGGAAAACAACAAGTGCAGACTTGGAAACTAGGGGCGATAGAACCAGGAAGTTAAGCGTGCTGGGGCTAGAGCAGTGAGAGGATGGGTGACCGGCCAGGAAGTTAGATGATTTGGAATGAGTGAGGAGGGGTGATTAGAGATTAAATTGTCAAATAATTCAAAGATTTGAAAATCGGAATAAAACTTAAAAACAAATAAAAAAAAATTCAAAAAAAAAATTTCAAAAAAATTCCTTTAGTCCCGGTTGGCTTACGAACCGGGACTAAAGGCTTACCAACCGGGACTAAAGGTGGAGCCTTTAGTCCCGGTTCGTAAGCCAACCGGGACTAAAGCTGAGGGGCTTTAGTCCCGATTGCTTTGTCCCGGTTCCAGAACCGGGACTAAAGCCCCTCTGGAACCGGGACTAATTCCCTGTTATCTACTAGTGTTATAGCGCAATGCACCGCATACCGGGCATGCATTCAAATCCTCGTACTCACCGCGGTAGAGGATGCAGTCATTAGGGCATGCATGTATCTTCTGCACCTCTAATCCTAGAGGGCAGACAGCCTTCTTTGCTTCATACGTACTGTCGGGAAATTCGTTGTCCTTTGGAAGCATCTTCTTTAACATTATCAGCAACTTTTCAAATCCCTTGTCAGATACACCATTCTCTGCCTTCCATTGCAGCAATTCCAGTGTGGTACCCAGCTTTTTCTTGTCATCTTCGCAATTTGGGTACAACAATTTCTTGTGATCCTCTAACATGCGCTGCAACTTCAGCTTCTCCTTTTCACTTGCGCAGTTTCTCTTTGCATCGGCAATGGCCCGACCAAGATAATCAGCGGGCTCATCTGATGCCTCTTCTTCAGCTTCTTCCCCCATTGCCGGCTCAGCTTCTTCCCCCATTGTTGTACCATCGTATTCAGGGAACCCATGGCCAAGATAGCTGTCATCATCCTCTTCTTCTTCATTCTCTTCCATTAGGACCCCTCTTTCTCCGTGCTTGGTCCAACAGTTATAGCCGGACATGAAACCGGACGTAAACAGATGGACGTGAATGGTTCTTGAGTTAGAGTAATTGTGATCATTCTTACAGACAGCACATGGACAACACATAAAACCATTCGCCCGCTTGTTTGCCTCAGCCGCAACCAGAAAAGTATGCACGCCATTAATGAACTGGGGAGAGCATCGGTCATCGTACATCCATTGCCGGCTCATCTTCATTACACAACACCGAAAAGACCAAATTAATACAAGTTCATACATATAGTTCATACACACTTATTCTCATAAAACAACATACAAACTCTCTAGCTAAAGTATTTAAATGCAACAACAAATGCGATCAAGATCGCAACTAAGGTAACAATTGATCCAACAGCATAGTGATACCAAGCCTCTTGATTAACGGCATATTTTTTAAATTTTCTAATCTTCAAGCGCATTGCATCCATCTTGATCTTGTGATCATCGACGACATCGGCAACATACAACTCCAGTTTCATCTTCTCTTCTTCAATTCTTTTCAATTTTTCTTTCAAATACTCGTTTTCTTTTTCAACTAAATTTAACTTCTCGACAAGAGGGTCGGTTGCAATTTCCGGTTCACATTCCTCCTAGATAAAAATATCTATGTCAACTTGATGGGCATAATTGTCATAAACACGAAATGCAACAAATAGTTATAAAAGAGAATATACCACATCCGAATCATAAACCGGACGAGGGCCCACGGGGATGGATATCAAAACCATGCCACTATGTATAACAAACAACGTACGGGTAAGAAAATTATACAAGTAACTATCTAAATCACACAAACATGATTTTCTTTTTATAAAAAGGATAAGAACAAGAGGCTCACCAAGGTGGTGCTGGCGACGGGACGGTGCGGGCGATCGACGGTGGTTAGGACGGGGACGGGAAGGCACTAAGTAAACCACACCTACACATCCAAACTAAGAAGTTAATTTGAGCTCAAGTTGCATATAAATCAAATAAACTACCACATATAAATACTCCCAAACTAAAACCCACAAATCACTATACTTATAGAGCATTGCAAGAGCTAATCTAGCAATGAGAGATGAAATGACAAAGTTGCTAACCTTTGTGAACACTTGGATGGATGGGGTGCCTCCAAATCTTAACAATTTTTGGCAAAAATGGAGGATGAGCTCGAGGAAGAGGGGAAGAACAGAGAGGAGAGGAAAGGGGAAGAACACAGAGCTAGGGCTGGACGAAGGGTTTATATAGGAGCATCTTTAGTCCCGGTTCGTTACACAAACCGGAACTAGAGATGGAGCCTTTAGTCCCGGTTTGTGACACGAACCGGGACTAAAGGTGATCGTGGGGCCCCAGCCTGACACCAGCCTGCCACCACCCCTTTAGTCCTGGTTCGTGTCACGAACCGGTACTAGAGGTTCAACACGAACCGGGACTAATGATGCCCGCCCCCTAGCCGTTGGAACGGGGACTAATGGTCACATTAGTACCGGTCCGTTTCCAAACCGGGACTAATGGGGCTCACGTAAAGTCCTTTTTCTACCGGTGCCGGGCAAAATAAAAAATTCACAAAAAATAGAAAAAAAATTCAAAAATTCTGAATTTTTTTTGCAAGCAAGATGCTCGTGTGCGTGATGTTTGTGCAAAATTTCCTGGAGTTTCGACATTCGAAGAGCGCGCGACAAAAAAGACAAAATTCGTCTCTGTGAGTAATGTTACTGTTCACGCACTGTTTTGGCCGGTTTTATCTTTTTTGCCACGAGCTCCACAGATCTCCAAACGGGATGAAATTTTGCACGCACATCACACACACGAGCATCTTGCTTGCAAAAAAAATTCAAATTTTTTTGAATTTTATCCTATTTTTTATCATGTTACTGTTCACCGGGTTCATCTAGACCTGGGCACCGAATTGGATTTTCGCTACTTCTACATGTATAGTAGGACTAGATATAAAAAACGAGGGTTGAGTTTGTCCATGCAAAGAAAAACGCGTTTCTGAACCGAAATTTCCTCACACGCACCCCTGCACCACCCAAGAGCAGTTATCGTCCTCGGCCTAGTACGGCTCCCTCCGGATACTCTGGATGTAACTGGTACTCCAGCCCAAGCCCCTTGTTTTTGGCATGAAGTTCTGGGATAAAATAATCGGCATGACTGCAAGTTGTATCCCGCACACATACGTGATGTTGTTTCTGATCTCTCTCAGTCCCATCAGCAAAGGATCAAGACCCACATTTACTCTTCTCTCTATTTCTCTCTTTTTTTTCCGGCTTTCTCTCTCTTTCTCATGTGTTTCAGTTGGAGTCACCACGATACTAGTCTCAACAAAATATCTATGCTGGGTGCTTGAGGATGCTCCGGAAAGCAGTATATTTTGGTGTGCCAGCTCGGAGACGTTAATAGGAGTTAATTCATTGAAAGCATTTTGTTTTTCCGTATCATGATGCACGTATCCTGCACGTACAGAGGTGCATTAATACTGCACGTACGTACATTTCTTTCTTGGGGAATTTTGCACGTACATGACTTGTCCTTTTCATATCCAAACAATAAGGAACAAAGATATTTGTGTGCAAAGTATATTATTTTTTACGAGAATAAACTTTTTTGTTAGACAAAAGAAGGGTTGTTTGTTTACATCATTGTATCAGACCAATACGACCAGACAATATTATAGTTCAGTGTCTGGATTGTACAAACGAGGAGGAAAACAACAATATGCTACAAAAAGAGTTCACAACAACAGGAATAATAGCCCCAACACCGCCAAAATAAAGAAAACTAGGGTTGTAGAGTGCCGTTCTGAAGAAACTACCCAGCCACCGATTCCACTTGTGTGCATGCTGCCATAACCATATGTCGGCCTTCCAAACACTTGAGCAAATACCAAGCATGCATTCAGGGGAGAAGATAAAATTCTCGTTGAAGACTAACTTATAGCCATCACGATCAAACAAAGTTCACCGGTCCTAACAAGGATCTGAGACCTTAGTGTTGCTCTAATACCACACACCCAGTATTCCAACATATTGTCGATGTTGTGAGGTGGATATGAATTAGACACCACCTAAATGATAGACCATACAGATAGCAAACCAGCACAGAATAAATGGTTAAGTCTGGTTCTTGTGATAGAATCACAATTTTTCACCAAAAGCGTTCTTTACGTTGAGGGACTTTAAATTTGTAAACTTGCATGTTGAGAATCATGTTGAATGGGATGGAAATAGGATGATGACCTCCTGGTTTTTTTTTTTTGATGATGTGTATATACAGCACAAGGTCATACCATATTACCATACTAGTGTTCGGAAAAGTCACTCCACGCTTTTTTCGGAGAAAAATGTGAGAGATCTCTGGACAACCTCGCCAGCAATCCTTGTCGCACCACCTTTGATCTAGCAGCAACATGCATGACTTGTCGCCTCTATAGGAGCCACCACGCAGCACCTACCAGCAGGCATGACTTGGCGTCTCCGCATGAGCCACTGTGCGTACCACCTGCCAGCGACAGACATGACATGGCGCATTTGCAAGAATTGTCGTGCATAGCACTTGCTGAGCCGGATCAAATCTGATCCGGAGTTGGTGGGCGTCCCATACCACCATCGGCCTACGACATGCCATCTCCAGATCTGACCGTCGGGTCGTCCACACGGCCACGGTGTCGCCGCTGTCGAAAAACCAGGGCCGCAGCCCCAATTCCCAAACTCGTCCATCGCCAGCAGATGAGGACAACTGCCATTGCGCCACGCCACCCATATGACAAAGCCGCACAGCTGCCCGCCATCGAGGAGTCACAGCGAGATAGCCACCAGCGTCCCATTGTTGGGGAACGTTGCATGGGAAACAAAAATTTTCCTACGCTCACCAAGATCGATCTAGGAGATGAACATCTACGAGAGGAGAAATTGCATCTACATACCCTTGTAGATCGCTAAGCGGGCGCGTTAAGAAACGCGGTTGATGTAGTCGAACGTCTTCGTGATCCAATCACGATCCGTCCCGCGAACTCCCGATCAAGTGCCGAACGGACGGCACCTCCGAGTTTAGCACACGTGCGGCTCGGCGGCGTCCTCTCCTTCTTGATCCAGCAAGCGAGAGAGGGGATAGATGAGATCGGGACCAACACGACGGTATGGTGGTGGTGGTGGCAGCGGAATTCCGACAGGGCTTCGCCAAGCGCGTACCGGTGAAACGTGGGAGGAGTTGGGAGAGGTAACGGGCAAGGGTTCAAGGGGTGGCTGCCCCCAACGCCTCCCCACCTTTATATAGGCGTGGAGGGGGCTGGTGGCTTGCCCTCCAAGGCCCTAGGGTCGTTGGCCAAAGGGGGAGGAAGGAAATCCCTCCTTTCCTTCCCCACCGATCGCTATCCCCCCTTTTTAGGGATCCTGATCTTATCCCTTTGGGATATGATACTATTCCTTTTGAGGGAGGATCTCTTGGTGAGCCTAGACCAGGGTTGTGGGGACTTTCCCCACTACCCACGTTCATGTGGGTCCCCCATGGAGGTGGGCCCCACTCCGAAACCTTCTAGAACCTTCCCGGTACAATACCGAAAAAACTTGAACTTTTTTCGGAACCCGATAACAACTTTCCATATATGAATCTTTACCTCCGGACTATTCCGGAGCTCCTCGTGATGTCCCGGATCCCATCCGGGACTCCGAACAACCTTCGGACTTTCCACTATTAATATCTCAATATTACCCTAGCGCTACCGAACGTTAAGCGTGCAACCCTACGAGACTCCTCTCCGGTCAATAACCAATAGCGGGACCTGGATGCCCATATTGGTTCCTACATATTCAATGAAAATCTTTATCGGTCGAACCTCGATGTCAAGGATTCAGTCAATCCCGTATGCAATTCCCTTTGTCCATCGGTATGTTACTTGCCCGAGATTCGATCGTCGGTATCTTCATACCTAGTTCAATCTCGTTACCGGCAAGTCTCTTTACTCGTTCCGTAATACAAGATCCCGTGGCTAACTCTTTAGTCACATTGCTTGCAAGCTTATTGTGATGCTGTATTACCGAGTGGGCCCTGAGATACCTTTCCGTCATATGGAGTGACAAATTCCCAGTCTTGATCCATGCCAACTCAACAGACACCCTCGGAGATACCTGTAGAGCATCTTTATAGTCACCCAGTTACGTTGCGACGTTTGATACACACAAGGTACTCCTCTGGTGTCAGTGAGTTGCATGATCTCATGGTCATAGGAACAGATACTTGACATGCGAAAACGATAGCAATAAACTTGACACGATCATATGCTACGTTCATAGTTTGGGTCTTGTCCATCACATCATTCTCCTAATGATGTGATCCCGTTATCAAATGACAACTCATGTCTATGACCAGGAAACCATGGCCATCTTTGATCAACGGGCTAGTCCGGTAGAGGCTCACTAGGGACATGTTGTTGTCTACGTATCCACACATGTATTTGTGTTTCCAACCAATACAATTATAGCATGGATAATAAACGATTATCATGAACAAGGAAATGTAATAATAACCATTTATTATTGCCTCTAGGGCATATTTCGAACAGTCTCCCACTTGCACTAGAGTCAATAATCTAGCATTACATGGTTATGAATCTAACACCCAAAGAGTTTTGGTGTTGATCATGTTTTGCTCGTGGAAGAGGTTTAGTCAACGGATCTGCAACATTCAGATCCGTGTGCACTTTGCAAATGTTTATGTCCTCCTCCTTGATCGCATCGCGGATGGAATTGAAGTGTCGCTTTATGTGTCTGGTCCTCTTGTGAAACCTTGGTTCCTTGGCTAGAGCAATGGCACCAGTGTTGTCACAGAACACAGTCATCGGGTTCAGTGCACTGGGCACAACTCCAAGATCTGTCATGAACTGCTTCATCCAGACACCTTCCTTCGCCGCCTCCGAGGCAGCTATGTACTCCGCTTCGCATGTAGAATCAGCTACCACACTTTGCTTGGAACTGCACCAGCTTACCGCTCCCCCATTTAGAATATATACGTATCCGGTTTGAGACTTAGAGTCATCCGGATCAGTGTCAAAGCTTGCATCGACGTAACCCTTTACGACGAGCTCTTGATCACCTCCATAAACAAGAAACATTTCCTTAGTCCTTTTCAGGTACTTAAGGATATTCTTGACCGCTGTCCAGTGTTCCACTCCTGGATCACTTTGAAACCTTCCGGCCATACTTATGGCAAGGCTGACATCTGATCTTGTGCACAACATCGCATACATGATAGAGCCTATGGCAGAAGCATAGGGGATGACACTCATATTTTCTCTATCCTCTGTAGTCGCTGGGCATTGAGTCTTACTCAACTTCACACCTTGCAAAACAGGCAAGAAGCCCTTCTTGGACTGATCCATTTTGAACTTCTTCAAAACTTTATCAAGGTATGTGCTCTGTGAAAGTCCTATTAAGCGTCTCGATCTATCTCTATAGATCTTGATGCCCAATATGAAAGCAGCTTCTCCTAGGTCCTTCATTGAAAAACTCTTGTTCAAATATTCCTTCACGCTTTCCAAAATTTCTATATTGTTTCCAATCAGCAATATGTCATCCACATATAATATTAGAAACGCTATAGAGCTCCCACTCACTTTCTTGTAAATACAAGCTTCTCCGTAAACTTGTATAAACCCAAACGCTTTGATCACCTCATCAAAACGAAGATTCCAACTCCGAGACGCTTGCACCAGTCCATAAATGGATCGCTGGAGTTTGCAAACTTTGTCAGCATTCTCTGGATCGACAAAACCTTCTGGTTGCATCATATACAACTCTTCCTTAAGAAAACCGTTAAGGAACGCTGTTTTGACATCCATCTGCCAAATTTCATAATCGAAAAATGCAGCTATTGCTAACATGATTCTGACGGACTTAAGCATCGCTACGGGTGAGAAAGTCTCATCGTAGTCAACTCCTTGAACTTGTGAAAAACCCTTTGCCACAAGTCGAGCTTTATAGACGGTGACTTTACCGTCTGCGTCCGTCTTCTTCTTGAAGATCCATTTATTCTAAATGGCCTTTCGCCCTTCAGGTAATACTTCCAAAGTCCATACTTTGTTTTCATACATGGATCCCATCTCGGATTTCATGGCCTCTAACCATTTGTCGGAATCCGGGCCCACCATCGCTTCTCCATAGCTCGTAGGTTCATCGTTGTCCAACAACATGACCTTTAAGACAAGGTTACCGTACCACTCAGGAGCAGTACATATCCTTGTCGACCTACGAGGTTCGATAGTAACTTGATCCGAAGCTTCATGATCACCATCATCAGCTTCCTCTTCAACTGACGTAGGTTCCACAGAAACATCTTTCTGCGCAGTGCTACTCTCTGGTTGAAGTAAAGGTTCAACAACCTCATCAAGTTCTATCTTCCTCCCACTCAATTCTTTCGAGAGAAACTCTTTCTCGAGAATGGACCCGTTCTTAGTGACAAACACTTTGCCTTCGGATCTGAGATAGAAGGTATACCCAACCGTCTCTTTTGGGTATCCTATGAAGACGCATTTGTCCGCTTTGGGTTCAAGCTTTTCTGGCTGAAGCCTTTTGACATAAGCATCGCATCCCCAAACTTTAAGAAACGACAACTTTGGTTTCTTGCCAAACCACAGTTCATATGGTGTCGTCTCAATGGACTTAGATGGTGTCCTATTTAAAGTGAATGCAGCTGTCTCTAACGCATAACCCCAAAATGATAGTGGCAGATCGGCAAGAGACATCATAGAACGCACCATATCCAATAAGGTTCGATTACGACGTTCGGACACACCATTACGCTGTGGTGTTCCAGGTGGTGTCAACTGTGAAACAATTCCACATTGTCTTAAGTGACTGCCAAACTCATAACTCAGATATTCTCCCCCTCGATCAGATCATAGGAATTTGATCTTTTTGTTACGATGATTCTCAACTTTACTCTGAAATTGCTTGAACTTTTCAAACGTTTCAGACTTGTGTTTCATTAAGTAAATATACCCATATCTACTCAAATCGTCGGTGAAGGTGAGAAAATAACGATATCCACCGCGCGCCTCAATGCTCATCGGACCGCACACATCAGTATGTATGATTTCCAACAAGTCACTTGCCCGCTCTATTGTTCCGGAGAATGGGGTCTTAGTCATCTTGCCCATGAGGCATGGTTCGTATGTGTCAAGTGATTCAAAATCAAGTGACTCCAAAAGTCCATCAGCATGGAGTTTCTGCATGCGTTTTACACCAATATGACCTAAGCGGCAGTGCCACAAGAAAGTGGTACTATCATTATCAACTCTACATCTTTTGGCATCAATGTTATGAACATGTGTATCATCACTATCGAGATTCAATAAGAATAAACCCCTCACAATGGGTGCATGACCATAAAAGATATTACTCATATAAATAGAACAACCATTATTCTCTGATTTAAATGAGTAACCGTCTCGCATTAAACAAGATCCAGATATAATGTTCATGCTCAACGCAGGCACTAAATAACAATTATTCAGGTTCATCACTAATCCCGATGGTAATCAAAGAGCGAGCGTGCCGACGGCGATCACATCAACCTTGGAACCATTTCCCACGCGCATCGTCACTTCGTCCTTCGCCAGCCTCCGTCTATTCCGCAGTTCCTGCTTTGAGTTGCAAATGTGAGCAACCGCACCGGTATCAAATACCCAGGCACTACAACGAGAGTTGGTAAGGTACACATCAATAACATGTATATCATATATACCTTGTTTGGCGTTGGCTCCCTTCTTGTCGGCCAGATACTTGGGGCAATTCCGCTTCCAGTGGCCAGTTCCCTTGCAATAGAAGCACTCAGTTTCCGGCTTGGGCCCAGCCTTGGGTTTCTTCACGGGAGGGGCAACTACTTTGCCACTCTTCTTGGAGTTTCCCTTCTTGCCCTTGCCATTCTTCTTGTAACTAGTTGTTTTATTGACCATCAACACTTGATGCTCCTTCTGGATGTCTGACTCAGCGACTTTCAACATCGCAAACAGCTCGGCGACTGACTTGTTCATCCCTTGCATGTTATAGTTCAACACAAAGCTCTTGTAGCTAGGTGGTAGCGATTGAAGAACTCTGTCAGTGATCGCCTCTGGCGGGAGCACAACTCCCAACTCAGCCAGATGGTTGTAATACCCAGACATTTTGAGTATGTGTTCACTGACAGACCCGTTCTCCTCCATCTTGCAAGCATAGAACTTATCGGAGGTCTCATACCTCTCGATCCGGGCATTCTTCTCAAAAATAAACTTCAACTCCTGGAACATCTCATATGCTCCATGACGTTCAAAATGCCTTTGAAGTCCCGGTTCTAAGCCATACAACATGGCGCACTGAACTATTGAGTAGTCATCAACACGCGCCTGCCAGGCGTTCATAACGTCCACAGACGCTGGAGGGGGTTGCTCACCAAGCGGTGCATCAAGGACATAAGCCTTTTGGGCAGCCGTGAGGATAATCCTCAGATTACGGGCCCGGTCTACAAAGTTACTTCCATCATCTTTCAGCTTAGCTTTCTCTAGGAACGCATTGAAATTCAGGGGAGCTACTGCGCGAGCCATTGATCTACAACATAATTTGCAAAAATAGTTTAGACTATTGTTCATGATAAAGAGTTCAATTAATCATATTACTTAAGAACTCCCACTCAAATCGACATTCCTCCGGTCGTCCGAGTGTAACATGATCAAAATTCACCAACCCAAGTCCGATCATCACGTGAGATGAGGTGGTTTCAATGGTGAACATCTCCATGTTGATTATATCTACTATATGACTCATGTTCGACCTTTCGGTCTCTTGTGTTCCGAGGCCATGTCTGTACATGCTAGGCTCGTCAAGTTTAACCCAAGTGTTCCGCATGTGCAAAACTGGCTTGCACCCGTTGTATGTGAACGTAGAGTCTATCACACCCGATCATCACGTGGTGCTTCTAAATGACGAACTTTCGCAACGGTGCACACTTGGGGAGAACGCAATTTTATCTTGAAATTTTAGTGAGGAATCACCTTATAATGCTACCGTCGTCCTAAGCAAAATAAGATGCATAAAAGGATTAACATCACATGCAAATCATAAGTGACATGATATGGCCATGAACTTGTGCTTTTGATCTCCATCTCCAAAGCATCGGCATGATCTCCATCGTCACTGGCATGACACCATGATCCCCATCATCATGATCTCCATCATCGTGTCGCCATCGGGGTTGTGACGCCAACCATGCTTCTACTACTATTGCTACCATTTAGCGATAAAGTAAAGCATTACATAGCGCTTAATGATTGACATGCAGGTCATACAATAATTAAAGACAACCCTATGGCTCCTGCCGGTTGCCGTATTCATCGACATGCAAGCCGAGATAAACTATTACAAAATATGATCATCTCATACATCAAATATATTTCATCATGTCTTTGGCCATATCATATCACAACATACCCTGCAAAAACAAGTTAGACGTCCTCTAATTTGTTGTTGCATGTTTTACGTGGCTGCTATGGGTATCTAGCAAGAACGATTCTTACCTACACAAAACCACAACGGTGATATGCAAGTTGCTATTTAACCTTTTACAAGGACCGCCTTCGTCGAATCCGATTCAACTAAGGTGGGAGAGACAGACACGCGCCAGCCATCTTATGCAACAAAGTCGCATGTCAGTCGATGGAACCGGTCTCATGTACGTGGACATGTAAAGTTGGTGCGGGCCGCTTCATCCCACAATACCGCTGAATCAAGAAAAGACCAAGGAAGGAAGCAATCTAAATATCAACGCCCACAAACTCCTTTGTGTTCTACTCATGATGTCATCTACGCATAAACCTAGCTCATGATGCCACTGTTGGGGAACGTTGCATGGGAAACAAAAAATTTCCTACGCTCACCAATATTGATCTGGGAGATGAACATCTACGAGAGGAGAGATTGCATCTACATACCTTTGTAGATCGCCAAGCGGAAGCGTTAAGAAACGCGGTTGATGTAGTCGAACGTCTTCGCGATCCAATCACGATCCGTCCCGCGAACTCCCGATCAAGTGCCGAACGGACGGCACCTTTGAGTTTAGCACACGTGCGGCTCGGCGGCGTCCTCTCCTTCTTGATCCAGCAAGCGAGAGAGGGGGTAGATGAGATCGGGACCAACACGACGGTATGGTGGTGGTGGTGGCAGCGGAATTCCGGCAGGGCTTCGCCAAGCGCGTACCGGTGAAACGTGGGAGGAGTTGGGAGAGGTAACGGGCAAGGGTTCAAGGGGTGGCTGCCCCCAATGCCTCCCCACCTTTATATAGGCGTGAAGGGGGCTGGTGGCTTGCCCTCCAAGGCCCTAGGGTCGTTGGCCAAAGGGGGAGGAAGGAAATCCCTCCTTTCCTTCCCCACCGATCGCTATCCCCCCTTTTTAGGGATCCTGATCTTATCCCTTTGGGATATGATACTATTCCTTTTGAGGGAGGATCTTGGTGCGCCTAGACCAGGGTTGTGGGGACTTTCCCCACTACCCACGTTCATGTGGGTCCCCCATGGAGGTGGGCCCCACTCCAGAACCTTATAGAACCTTCCCGGTACAATACCGAAAAAACTTGAACTTTTTCCGGAACCCGATAACAACTTTCCATATATGAATCTTTTCCTCCGGACTATTCCGGAGCTCCTCGTGATGTCCCGGATCGCATCCGGGACTCCGAACAACCTTCGGGCTTTCCACTATTAATATCTCAATATTACCCTAGCGCTACCGAACGTTAAGCGTGCGACCCTACGGGTTCGGGAATATGCAGACATGACCGAGACTCCTCTCCGATCAATAACCAATAGCGGGACCTGGATGCCCATATTGGTTCCTACATATTCAATGAAAATCTTTATCGGTCGAACCTCGATGTCAAGGATTCAGTCAATTCCGTATGCAGTTCCCTTTGTCCATCGGTATGTTACTTGCCCGAGATTCGATCGTCGGTATCTCCATACCTAGTTCAATCTCGTTACCGGCAAGTCTCTTTACTCGTTCCGTAATACAAGATCCCGTGGCTAACTCTTTAGTCACATTGCTTGCAAGCTTATTGTGATGCTGTATTACCGAGTGGGCCCTGAGATACCTTTCCGTCATATGGAGTGACAAATTCCCAGTCTTGATCCATGCCAACTCAACAGACACCCTTGGAGATACCTGTAGAGCATCTTTATAGTCACCCAGTTACGTTGCGACGTTTGATACACACAAGGTACTCCTCCGGTGTCAGTGAGTTGCATGATCTCATGGTCATAGGAACATATACTTGACATGCGAAAACGATAGCAATAAACTTGACACGATCATATGCTACGTTCATAGTTTGGGTCTTGTCCATCACATCATTCTCCTAATGATGTGATCCCGTTATCAAATGACAACTCATGTCTATGACCAGGAAACCATGGCCATCTTTGATCAACGAGCTAGTCCGATAGAGGCTCACTAGGGACATGTTGTTGTCTACGTATCCACACATGTATTTGTGTTTCCAACCAATACAATTATAGCATGGATAATAAACGATTATCATGAACAAGGAAATGTAATAATAACCATTTATTATTGCCTCTAGGGCATATTTCCAACAGTCTCCCACTTGCACTAGAGTCAATAATCTAGCATTACATGGTTATGAATCTAACACCCATAGAGTTTTGGTGTTGATCATGTTTTGCTCGTGGAAGAGGTTTAGTCAACGGATCTGCAACATTCAGATCCGTGTGCACTTTGCAAATGTTTATGTCCTCCTCCTTGATCGCATCGCGGATGGAATTGAAGCGTCGCTTTATGTGTCTGGTCCTCTTGTGAAACCTTGGTTCCTTGGCTAGAGCAATGGCACCAGTGTTGTCACAGAACAGAGTCATCGGGTTCAGTGCACTGGGCACAACTCCAAGATCTGTCATGAACTGCTTCATCCAGACACCTTCCTTCGCCACCTCCGAGGCAGCTATGTACTCCGCTTCGCATGTAGAATCAGCTACCACGCTTTGCTTGGAACTGCACCAGCTTACCGCTCCCCCATTTAGAATATATACGTATCCGGTTTGAGACTTAGAGTCATCCAGATCAGTGTCAAAGCTTGCATCGACGTAACCCTTTATGACGAGCTCTTGATCACCTCCATAAACGAGAAACATTTCCTTAGTCCTTTTCAGGTACTTAAGGATATTCTTGACCGCTGTCCAGTGTTCCACTCCTGGATCACTTTGAAACCTTCCGGCCATACTTATGGCAAGGCTGACATCTGATCTTGTGCACAACATCGCATACATGATAGAGCCTATGGCAGAAGCATAGGGGATGACACTCATATTTTCTCTATCCTCTGTAGTCGCTGGGCATTGAGTCTTACTCAACTTCACACCTTGCAAAACAGGCAAGAAGCCCTTCTTGGACTGATCCATTTTGAACTTCTTCAAAACTTTATCAAGGTATGTGCTCTGTGAAAGTCCTATTAAGCGTCTCGATCTATCTCTATAGATCTTGATGCCCAATATGAAAGCAGCTTCTCCTAGGTCCTTCATTGAAAAACTCTTGTTCAAATATTCCTTCACGCTTTCCAAAATTTCTATATTGTTTCCAATCAGCAATATGTCATCCACATATAATATTAGAAACGCTATAGAGCTCCCACTCACTTTCTTGTAAATACAAGCTTCTCCGTAAACTTGTATAAACCCAAACGCTTTGATCACCTAATCAAAACGAAGATTCCAACTCCGAGACGCTTGCACCAGTCCATAAATGGATCGCTGGAGTTTGCAAACTTTGTCAGCATTCTCTGGATCGACAAAACCTTCTGGTTGCATCATATACAACTCTTCCTTAAGAAAACCGTTAAGGAACGCTGTTTTGACATCCATCTGCCAAATTTCATAATCGAAAAATGCAGCTATTGCTAACATGATTCTGACGGACTTAAGCATCGCTACGGGTGAGAAAGTCTCATCGTAGTCAACTCCTTGAACTTGTGAAAAACCATTTGCCACAAGTCGAGCTTTATAGACGGTGACTTTACCGTCTGCGTCCGTCTTCTTCTTGAAGATCCATTTATTCTAAATGGCCTTTCGCCCTTCAGGTAATACTTCCAAAGTCCATACTTTGTTTTCATACATGGATCCCATCTCGGATTTCATGGCCTCTAACCATTTGTCGGAATCCGGGCCCACCATCGCTTCTCCATAGCTCGTAGGTTCATCGTTGTCCAACAACATGACCTTTAAGACAGGGTTACCGTACCACTCAGGAGCAGTACATATCCTTGTCGACCTACGAGGTTCGATAGTAACTTGATCCGAAGCTTCATGATCACCATCATCAGCTTCCTCTTCAACTGACGTAGGTTCCACAGAAACATCTTTCTGCGCAGTGCTACTCTCTGGTTGAAGTAAAGGTTCAACAACCTCATCAAGTTCTATCTTCCTCCCACTCAATTCTTTCGAGAGAAACTCTTTCTCGAGAAAGGACCCGTTCTTAGCGACAAACACTTTGCCTTCGGATCTGAGATAGAAGGTATACCCAACCGTCTCTTTTGGGTATCCTATGAAGACGCATTTGTCCGCTTTGGGTTCAAGCTTTTCTGGCTGAAGCCTTTTGACATAAGCATCGCATCCCCAAACTTTAAGAAACGACAACTTTGGTTTCTTGCCAAACCACAGTTCATATGGTGTCATCTCAATGGACTTAGATGGTGTCCTATTTAAAGTGAATGCAGCTGTCTCTAACGCATAACCCCAAAATGATAGTGGCAGATCGGCAAGAGACATCATAGAACGCACCATATCCAATAAGGTTCGATTACGACGTTCGGACACACCATTACGCTGTGGTGTTCCAGGTGGTGTCAACTGTGAAACAATTCCACATTGTCTTAAGTGACTGCCAAACTCATAACTCAGATATTCTCCCCCTCGATCAGATCATAGGAATTTGATCTTTTTGTTACGATGATTCTCAACTTTACTCTGAAATTGCTTGAACTTTTCAAACGTTTCAGACTTGTGTTTCATTAAGTAAATATACCCATATCTACTCAAATCGTCGGTGAAGGTGAGAAAATAACGATATCCACCGCGCGCCTCAATGCTCATCGGACCGCACACATCAGTATGTATGATTTCCAACAAGTCACTTGCCCGCTCCATTGTTCCGGAGAATGGGGTCTTAGTCATCTTGCCCATGAGGCATGGTTCGCATGTGTCAAGTGATTCAAAATCAAGTGACTCCAAAAGTCCATCAGCATGGAGTTTCTGCATGCGTTTTACACCAATATGACCTAAGCGGCAGTGCCACAAGAAAGTGGTACTATCATTATCAACTCTACATCTTTTGGCATCAATGTTATGAACATGTGTATCATCACTATCGAGATTCAATAAGAATAAACCCCTCACAATGGGTGCATGACCATAAAAGATATTACTCATATAAATAGAACAACCATTATTCTCTGATTTAAATGAGTAACCGTCTCGCATTAAACAAGATCCAGATATAATGTTCATGCTCAACGCAGGCACTAAATAACAATTATTCAGGTTCATCACTAATCCCGATGGTAATCAAAGAGCGAGCGTGCCGACAGCGATCACATCAACCTTGGAACCATTTCCCACGCGCATCGTCACTTCGTCCTTCGCCAGCCTTCGTCTATTCCGCAGTTCCTGCTTTGAGTTGCAAATGTGAGCAACCGCACCGGTATCAAATACCCAGGCACTACAACGAGAGTTGGTAAGGTACACATCAATAACATGTATATCATATATACCTTGTTTGGCGTTGGCTCCCTTCTTGTCGGCCAGATACTTGGGGCAATTCCGCTTCCAGTGGCCAGTTCCCTTGCAATAGAAGCACTCAGTTTCCGGCTTGGGCCCAGCCTTGGGTTTCTTCACGGGAGGGGCAACTACTTTGCCACTCTTCTTGGAGTTTCCCTTCTTGCCCTTGCCATTCTTCTTGTAACTAGTTGTTTTATTGACCATCAACACTTGATGCTCCTTCTGGATGTCTGACTCAGCGACTTTCAACATCGCAAACAGCTCGGCGACTGACTTGTTCATCCCTTGCATGTTATAGTTCAACACAAAGCTCTTGTAGCTAGGTGGTAGCGATTGAAGAACTCTGTCAGTGATCGCCTCTGGCGGGAGCACAACTCCCAACTCAGCCAGATGGTTGTAATACCCAGACATTTTGAGTATGTGTTCACTGACAGACCCGTTCTCCTCCATCTTGCAAGCATAGAACTTATCAGAGGTCTCATACCTCTCGATCCGGGCATTCTTCTCAAAAATAAACTTCAACTCCTGGAACATCTCATATGCTCCATGACGTTCAAAATGCCTTTGAAGTCCCGGTTCTAAGCCATACAACATGGCGCACTGAACTATTGAGTAGTCATCAACACGCGCCTGCCAGGCATTCATAACGTCCACAGACGCTGGAGGGGGTTGCTCACCAAGCGGTGCATCAAGGACATAAGCCTTTTGGGCAGCCGTGAGGATAATCCTCAGATTACGGGCCCGGTCTACAAAGTTACTTCCATCATCTTTCAGCTTAGCTTTCTCTAGGAACGCATTGAAATTCAGGGGAGCTACTGCGCGAGCCATTGATCTACAACATAATTTGCAAAAATAGTTTAGACTATTGTTCATGATAAAGAGTTCAATTAATCATATTACTTAAGAACTCCCACTCAAATCGACATTCCTCCGGTCGTCCGAGTGTAACATGATCAAAATTCACCAACCCAAGTCCGATCATCACGTGAGATGAGGTGGTTTCAATGGTGAACATCTCCATGTTGATTATATCTACTATATGACTCATGTTCGACCTTTCGGTCTCTTGTGTTCCGAGGCCATGTCTGTACATGCTAGGCTCGTCAAGTTTAACCCAAGTGTTCCGCATGTGCAAAACTGGCTTGCACCCGTTGTATGTGAACGTAGAGTCTATCACACCCGATCATCACGTGGTGCTTCTAAATGACGAACTTTCGCAACGGTGGACACTTGGGGAGAACACAATTTTATCTTGAAATTTTAGTGAGGAATCACCTTATAATGCTACCGTCGTCCTAAGCAAAATAAGATGCATAAAAGGATTAACATCACATGCAAATCATAAGTGACATGATATGGCCATGAACTTGTGCTTTTGATCTCCATCTCCAAAGCACCGGCATGATCTCCATCGTCACCGGCATGACACCATGATCCCCATCATCATGATCTCCATCATCATGTCGCCATCGGGGTTGTCACGCCAACCATGCTTCTACTACTATTGCTACCGTTTAGCGATAAAGTAAAGCATTACATAGCGCTTAATGATTGACATGCAGGTCATACAATAATTAAAGACAACCCTATGGCTCCTGCCGGTTGCCGTATTCATCGACATGCAAGCCGAGATAAACTATTACAAAATATGATAATCTCATACATCAAATATATTTCATCATGTCTTTGGCCATATCATATCACAACATACCCTGCAAAAAAAAGTTAGACGTCCTCTAATTTGTTGTTGCATGTTTTACGTGGCTGCTATGGGTATCTAGCAAGAACGATTCTTACCTACACAAAACCACAACGGTGATATGCAAGTTGCTATTTAACCTTTTACAAGGACCGCCTTCGTCGAATCCGATTCAACTAAGGTGGGAGAGACAGACACGCGCCAGCCATCTTATGCAACAAAGTCGCATGTCAGTTGATGGAACCGGTCTCATGTACGTGGACATGTAAAGTTGGTGCGGGCCGCTTCATCCCACAATACCGCTGAATCAAGAAAAGACCAAGGAAGGAAGCAATCTGAATATCAATGCCCACAAACTCCTTTATGTTCTACTCATGATGTCATCTACGCATAAACCTAGCTCATGATGCCACTGTTGGGGAACGTTGCATGGGAAACAAAAAATTTCCTACGCTCACCAAGATCGATCTAGGAGATGAACATCTACGAGAGGAGAGATTGCATCTACATACCCTTGTAGATCGCGTAGAGGTTCACTAGGGACATGTTGTTGTCTACGTATCCACACATGTATTTGTGTTTCCAACCAATACAATTATAGCATGGATAATAAACGGTTATCATGAACAAGGAAATATAATAATAACCATTTTATTATTACCTCTAGGGCATATTTCCAACACCCATACCACCACCGGCCTATGACATGCCATCTCCAAATCCGACCGTCGGTGGTCCACACGGCCACGGTGTTGCCGCTGTCGAAAAACCAGGGCCGCCGCCCCAATCCGCAAACTCATCCATCGCCATCAGATGCGGACGGCTACCACTGTGCCACGCCACCCATACGACAAAGCCGCTTAGCCGCTGCCACCAGGGAGTCACAGCGAGATAGCCACCAAAGACGCAGACAGGTTTGGAAGCCAGCCAAAACCTGACACGCCCGGCCCCCTTCCTCATCTCCACAGCCCATGGTTGTTGTGGGGAGGGCCGCCACCCTGGCCGTTGCGCCGTCACGAGAGTCACCGCATCACCAACACACCGATGTGCTTCCCAATTAATACATTCCAGACGCAGGAGCTGATCAGGGTGAATGTCCTGACTCGCCGCGTGGCAAACAGACAAGAATACGTGGAGAAGACCCCTATGTAGATGGCTTGTCCCTCGTAAATACTACGGGGACCAAATTCCCGCGCCCCCATCACGGGCGCTACGCTGCCTTGCCGGCAGCTGCCTCCGGGAGCGGCAAGGGAAGAGAAAGATAGGGAGGCAGGTGTATGCAGCGGTCAGCTTGGGTTCATCCCCTGCCCATAGGGAGGGAGAGAGGGTTTGTTTGTATGCTCCAGGAAATCTCAAAGCACGAGCGCCGTAGAGTTACATCCTTGAAAATATAAGGAAAAACACAGGGACTAAGAAAACAGAGGATATGCACTTGTAACATGTTCAGATTTCCTTTCAGCAGTCATATTATAAACATAAACCAACTGTTTTCTCTTGTTTTTAGGCTATAAAAAAATGCTTCTGCTGTTTACAAATAGAAATTCAACTCTACACGTTTACAAGATTAAGAACATCTACAGACATTTTCTCTTTGTTTTCACGCGCTTCAGGCTTTTAGCCAACGGTGATGTGTCAGCATATTGGAGCTGAGCTTCATTGAGCATCCTATGGAGCAAATATCACCCTCACGAAGAACTGGCCGTACTCAAAATCGAGTCATTAGGAGAAATAACAGCTCCATGTTCATCTTGAAAAATCCACTGGAACTGCGTTGAATTGTCCACTTTTAAAAGAACGTCCACTTTTTCATTTGCTTTCACCGCGACAATATGCTGGAAGAGCTTTTCATTCCCGAATAATTTGCCATCAAACATCACGACTCCGTGATGAGGATAATCATCATATTCGGTGCTAAAAGCATTGAACCTTACACGATGAGGATGGTCAACCTTTGCATAGACCTGTATTACAGCCTCAACACTTTCTCCAAGGACTTTATATTTCAGGTCCGATTGCAATGATCTCCAGAAATCCGTTCATAGAACATGATATCAAATTCTGCCCAGACATCAATCTCGGCATATGCAGAAAGTAGTTGCTTGTCATGTGATTCACCCCCTTCCTTGCTTACCCAAAGATCAACTTCTACTAAAGCCTTACCCAATATATACATTCCTCGACAAGGGCTACAAAGTGGTACGACAAAGGAATCCTACGATTTAACAAATCCTTAGAGCTAATAAGCGATATCCACTTCCACATACATTAGCATGTTTCAACAGCACAAACTCAGCAGGATATACAAGCTCATGTTCAAGTTAACTAATACTCACTCCATCTTTTCTTTTCTTTTTGCATTTGTTCCAATACAGAAGACATGCATGTGACTTTGATGCAATAGTGCCCCTTTTGCCCTAATTTATCTTGTCAGCCCTCAACCTAACGGTTCTTTCTTTACTTTCATCCATGGAGACATAAAGAGCTTTAATTGATTCATTAATACCAAGCTTAGGTGGCAAAATTTTAGATTTAAGATTTTCCACATCATGAACGATTCTATCCATACTCCTAGACATATCATCTAGTTTACTCAATTTTTCTTCTATCGTGGTGTTGAAAACCTTTTGAGCATTAATAAATTCTTTGATATTACTTTCAAGATCAGAGGGCATTCTATTATTATTATTATAAGAATTACCATAGGAATTACCATAATTATTAGAGGAATTTCCAGGAAACGACCTAGGATTAAAATTACCTCTATAAGCATTACTATTGAAAATGTTTCGCGAGACAAAATTCACATCTACGGGATCATTATTTTGCTCAATCAAAGTAGAAAAAGGCACATAATTAGGATCAATTTGAGCATTTTTACTAGCAAGCAATTTCATAAGCGCATCTACTTTATCACTCAAAGTACTAATTGCTTCAACAGAATTCACTTTTTTACTATTAGGTGTTCTTTCAGTATGCCATTGTGATTAATTTTCCATAATATTATCAAGCAATTTGGTAGCTTCTCCTAATGTAATTTCCATAAAAGTACCTCCTACGGCGGAATCTAAAAGATTTTGAGAAACAAAGTTCAATCCCGCATAAAATTTTGTATGATCATCCACAAACTTAAACCATGAGTAGGGCAATTTGTTATCATTAATTTCATCCTCTCCCAAGATTGGGCAACATGTTCATGAACAAGTTGCTTAAAATTCATAATTTGATTTCTAAGAGAAATAATTTTCACGGGAGGAAAATACTTGGCAATAAAAGCATCCTTACACTTATCCCAAGAATCAATACTATTTCGTGGCAAGGATGAAAACCAAGTTTTAGCGCGATCTCGTAGTGAGAACGGAAATAATTTTAATTTGACAATATCATTATCCACATCTTTTTTCTTTTGCATATCACACAATTCAACAAAAGTGTTAAGATGGAACACGGCATTTTCATTAGGACTACCAGAAAATTGTTCTTTCATAACAAGATTTAGCAAAGCAGCATTAATATGACAAGACTCCGCACTAGTGGCGGGAGGAGCAATCGGAGTACTAATAAAATCATTGTTATTAGTATTGGAAAAATCACACAATTTGGTATTTTCTTGAAACATTGCGACTAGGCAAGCAAAATAACAAGCAAACAAAAAGGCAAACAAACAATATTTTTGTATTTTTGTGAAAACGTTTTAGAAGTGGGGGAGATGAAAACAAGAGGCAACTGGCAAATAATGTAAATGCAAGGAGATGAAAGTTTATGCGATGGTACTTGATAGATGTTGATGATGTCTCCCCGGCAACGGCGCCAGAAATTCTTCCTGCTACTTGTGAGCTGCGTTGAGATTTCCTCGAAGAGTAGAGGATGATGCAGTATAGTAGAGATAAATATTTCCCTTAGTTAAGAACCAAGGTTATCAATCCAGTAGGATAACCACGCAACACCTCTTTAGTAGTACCTACACACAAAATAACAAATCCTTGCACCCAACGCGAACAAGGGGTTGTCAATCCCTCGGCGGTTATTTGCAAGATCAAGTTTTGTAGTGGTAGATTGATACGTCTCCAACGTATCTATAATTTTTTATTGTTCCATGCTATTATAATATCAATCTTGGATGTTTTTATATACATTCACAAGCAATTATATATCATTTTTGGGACTAACCTATTAACTTATTGCCCAGTGCCAGTTGCTGTTTTTTGCCTGGTTTTGGTTTTTCAGAATATCGGTACCAAATGAAGTCCAAATGCCACGAAACTTTTTGGAGATTTTTTTCTGGACATAAGAGACACTGGAAGCTTCAGGAGAGGGCCAGAAGACAAAGGAGATGGCCACGAGCCACCAGGGTGCGCCCCAGGGGGGTGGCGCGCCCTGGTGCCTCGTGGGCCCACCTCTGCTCCGTTTGACCTAATTCCACCTCTATAAATTCTCTAAAATCGGGAAACCAACAGAGGAGTCCATGAAATACTTTTTCCGCTGCCGTAAGTTCCTGTTCTCGAGAGATCCCATCTGGAGGCCTTTTCCGGCACTCTGCCGGAGGGGGAATCGATCACGGAGGGGCTCTACATCAACCTTGCTACCCTTCCAATGATGCGTGAGTAGTTTACCACAGACCTTAGGGTCCATAGTTAGTAGCTAGATGGCTTCTTCTCTCTTTTTGATCTTCAATACAACGTTCTCCTCGATGTTCTTGGAGTTCTATCCGATGTAATCACTTTTTGCGGTGTGTTTGTTGAGATCCGATGAATTGTGAGTTTATGATCAGATTATCCATGAATATTATTTGAGTTTTCTCTGAACTCTTTTATGCATGATTGTTATAACTTCATATTTCTCTTCGATCTATTGATTTGGTTTGGCCAACTAGATTGATTTATCTTGCAATGGGAGAGGTGCTTTGTAATGGGTTCGATCTTGCGGTGTTCAATCCCAGTGATAGAAAGGGACATGACATGTATGTATCATTGCTATTAAGGGTAAAAAGATGGGGTTTATTCATGCGTGAGTTTACTTTGTCTACATCATGTCATCTTGCTTAAGGTGTTACTCTGTTCTTTATGAATTTAATACACTAGATGCATGCTGGATAGCGGTTGATGTGTGGAGTAATAGTAGTAGATGCAGAATCGTTTCGGTCTACTTGTCTCGGATGTGATGCCTATATACATGATCATTGCCTTGGATATCATCATGATTATTTGCTTTTCTATAAATTGCCCAACAGTAATTTGTTCACCCACAGTATGCTATTTTCAAGAGAGAAGCCTCTAGTGAAAACTATCATATATTGAAAATCCTAAAAATACCTTGCTGCAATTTTACTTTATTTATTTTATTTTGTATTTTTGTTTGATCTATCTATGTATCACCATACAATTTAATCTTGCAATTAACCGCCAAGGGATTGACAACCCCTTGTTCGCGTTGGGTGCGAGGATTTGTTGTTTTGTGTGCAGGTACTGCTAACAAGTTGTTGCGTGATTCTCCTACTGGATTGATAACCTTGGTTTCATAACTGAGGGAAATACTTATCTCTACTGTACTGCATCATCCCCTCCTCTTCGGGGAAATCCCAACGCAGCTCACAAGTAGCAGGAAGAATTTCTGGCGCCGTTGCTGGGGAGACATCATCAACATCTATCAAGTACCTACGCATAAACCTTCATCTCCTTGCATTTATTTTATTTGCCTTTGCCTCTCGTTTTCATCTCCCCCACTTCTAAAAAGTTTTCACAAAAGTACAAAAATATTTTCTGTTTGCCTTTTTCTTGTTTGCTTCTTTGCTTGCTTGTTATCTTGTTTGCGTAGCCACGATGTCTCAAGAAAATACAAAATTGTGTGATTTTTCCAATACTAATAATAATGATTTTATTAGTACTCCGATTGCTCCTCCCGCCGCTAGTGCGGAGACTTGTGATATTAATGCCGCTTTGTTAAATCTTGTCATGAAAGAACAATTTTCTGGTAGTCCTAATGAAGATGCTGCATCCCATCTTAACACTTTCGTAGAATTGTGTGATATGCAAAAGAAAAAAGATGTGAATAATGATATTTTGAAATTAAAATTATTCCCGTTCTCATTGCAGGATCATGCAAAATTTTGGTTTTCATCTTTACCACGAAAAAGTATCGATTCTTGGGATAGGTGTAAGGATGCTTTTATTACCAAGTATTTTCCTCCCGTGAAAATTATTTCCCTTTGAAACAAAATTATGAATTTCAAGCAACTTGATCATGAACATGTTGCTCAATCTTGGGAAAGGATGAAATTAATGATCAGAAATTGCCCTTCTCATGGTTTAAATTTGTGGATGATCATACAAAAAATTTATGCGGGATTAAATTTTGTCTCTAGAAATCTTTTAGATTCCGCCGCTGGTGGTACTTTTATGGAGATTACATTGGGGGAATCTACTAAATTGCTTGATAATATTATGGAAAATTATTCACAATGGCATACTGAAAGAGTTCCTACTAGTAAAAAGGTGAATTCTGTTTAAGAAATTAGTACTTTGGGTGATAAAGTTTTTTTGACTATGAACTGCAAGGCAAAAGCCTCACAGTGAGCTTTATTAAAATAACAAGAAAAAAGATTGTACAACAAGAAAAAGAGAAAGAAAACTCTACTGTCTACAAACTAGTAAAACTAAGAACAAACCACCTAGAGGTTAAGGCAGAGAAGATAACCAGGCCAAGTACATATCCTTGTATTTACACTTAATCCTATGAACAAGCAAAGTCATGTCATGAATAATGTTATGCCTCCATGTTCTGAATAAAGGCTGCTCATACCTGAAAACCTTGCCATTCCTCAGAATCCAGATGTTCCATGCAGCAGTAAAAACCACCTCAGTGAAGAAAGGTTTTCCAAAATCGTGCCTTGCAGCTACAGCCATTTGGTAAGTGGTCATGTTCTGATTGGGAGACCAGTCAACCTGAAGGTAATTCCATACCCTCTGACTAAATGTGCAGGAGAAGAAAATATGTACAATATCCTCATGAATATTGGAGGGACAAAGCACACAGGTGTCATCATCAACATGCCAGTGTCTTCTCTGTAACATGTCCCTAGTAAAGTTGATGCGCTTATGAAATTGGTTGCTAGCAAAAATACTCCTATTGATCCTAATGATGTGCCTTTATCCACCTTGATTGAGCAAAATAATGATCACGTAGATGTGAATTTTGTCTCGCGAAACAATTTTAATAATAATGCATATAGAGGTAATTTTAATCCTAGGCCGCTTCCTGGAAATTCCTCTAATAATTATGGCAATTCCTATGGTAATCCTTATAATAATAATAATAGGATGCCCTCTAATCTTGAAAGTAATATTAAAGAATTTATTATTGCTCAAAAAGTTTTCAACACTACGATAGAAGAAAAATTAATTAAACTTGATGATATGACGAGGAGCATTGATAGAATTATTCATGATGTGGAAAATCTTAAGACTAAAATTTTGCCACCCAAAATTGATATTAATGAATCAATTAAATCTTTATATGTCTCCATGGATGAGAGTAAGAAAAGAACCGCTATGCTAAAAGCTAAACGAGAATTTTTAGAAAAAGCGATTCATCCCGGTTTCTATCGCAGTAATGATGAGGATATTAAAATGATTGGTGTTTCATCCATTGATTCCTTGTTTAGCAATATAAAACTTGATGAAAAGGGGACTGAATAAGAGTCAACTTTAGCTAGGAGGCGTCCCCATAATTCGGAGGGTGAAAATCTTGATGAAAAAATTGATAAAAGTGGGTTTGGAGAGGTAAAAACTTTAACTAGCGATGTGCCCACTCTCTTGGATTACAAAGATTTTAATTATGATAGTTTTTTTTGATTAAGTGTATTTCGTTGCTACAATCCATGCTAAATTCACCCAACGCTTATGAACAAAACAAGGCTTTTACTAAACACATTGTAGAAGCAATGATGAAAGCGTTAGAAGAAAAGCTAGAACTAGGAATTTCAATTCATAGAAAATTATATGATGAGTGGGAACCCACCATTAAATTAAAAATTAAAAATTATGAGTGCAATGCTTTATGTGACTTGGGTGCTAGCGTTTCCACAATTCCAAAATCTCTATGTGATGTGCTAGGTTTTACCAATATAGATGAATGTTCTCTTAATTTGCATCTTGCCGATTCTACTATTAAAAAGCCATTGGGTAGAATTAATGATGTTCTTATTCTTGCAAATAGAAATTATGTGCCCGTTGATTTTATTGTACTTGACATTGATTGCAATCCGTCTTGCCCCATAATACTTGGTAGACCGTTCTTACGAACTATTGGTGCTATTATTGATATGAAAGAAGGTAATATAAGATTTCAATTTCCATTAAAGAAAGGGATGGAACACTTCCCAAGGAAAAGAATTAAAGCACCCTATGAATCAATTATGAGGGCCACTTATGGAATCAACTTGAAGGATGACAATACTTGAAACTATGCATTATGCTTAGCTAGGGGCAAAAAACAATAGCACTTGTTGGGAGGCAACCCAATGAATAAAATAAAATTTTCTTTTTATTTATGTTGCTGTGTGTTTGCACAATTATGCTACTGTTATGATTGTGTTTTTATGTTTTAATTAGTGTTTGTGCCAAGTAATGCCTTTGGGATGATTTGGAAGATAGTATAATTGATGCTGTTTGGAAAACAGAAAGTTTTACGTCAAGTGCTGGAATTTTAATTCTGTACTGGAGCGTCAGAAAAATCTGGAATTTTTACACAGTATTAGTATATGAATTGCACACGTTGTCCTCATTTTTCAGTATTTTTGGAGTTACAGAAGTATATCTTTTAAATGGATCTTTACAGACTGTTCTGTTTTAGACTGATTCTATTTTTGTTGCATAGTTTGCTTATTTTGATGAATTATGGATCGTATCGGGGGGTATAATTCATGAAGAAGTTGGAGTATAGTAGCATTATACCAATATTAAATATGAATCAATTTACCATAGTACTTAATGTTAAAGATTTATTTGTTATACTAACGGATCTCACGAAGGTTTTGTTGAGCTTTGTGTGATTGAAGTTTTCAAGTTTTGGGTGAGATCACGATAGATGAAGGAATAAGGAGTGGCAAGAGCCTAAGCTTGGGGATGCCCAAGGCACCCCAAGGTAATATTCAAGGAAGACTCAAGTGTCTAAGCTTGGGGATGCCCCGGAAGGCATCCCCTCTCTCTTCTACCAACTATCGGTAATTTTACTTGGAGCTATATTTTTATTCATCACATGATATGTGTTTTACTTGGAGCGTCGTGTATTATATGAGTCTTTGCTTTGTTTTATTTTTTGTTTGTCACAATCATTTTTGCTGGACACACCTATTTGAGAGAGCCACACGTTTATCATGATTTGTTAGAATACACTATGTGCTTCACTTAAATTTTTTGAGCCAGGCACTTGCTCTAGTACTTCACTTAAATCTTTTTGAGCACGGCGGTGGCTATATTCTGAAGAAATATTTGAACTCTCATGCTTCACTTATATTATTTTCAAAGTTGATAAGATTAAAATTTTGACGAAATATTTGCACTCTCAAGCTTCACTTATATTATTTTGAGAGTTGATAGATTAAATTTTGAAGAAATAATTGCACTCTCATGCTTCACTTATATCTTTTTGAGAGTTGATAATAGTAATGGTAATTTGCACAAGATATGAATTTGGTCCCAAAGTGATGAATATTCAAGAGGGATATAATAAAAACTTTCATGAAAGATCATTGGATATGATAAGTTTGATTCCTTGCAATTGTTTTGCGATATGGAGATGATAATATGTGAGTCATGTTAGTGAGTAATTGTGATTTAGTAAGAATATTGGTGTTAAGGTTTGTGATTCCCTATGCATGCACATAAATTCAGTAGTTATGCAACGAAATTATATCCTACTTATGGTGCATTATTCGGTGTTAGTTATGTTCAATGCATGTTTATGACCGTTTTTACTTTTTGGTTGGTCGCTTCTCAATCTATTTGCTAGCCTTCATTTGTACTAAGCGGGAAAACTGCTTGTGCATCCAATTCCTTAAACCCAAGTTGTGCCAAATGAGTCCACCATATCTACCTACATGCGGTATTTCCATGTCGTTCCAAGTAAATTTGCATGTGCCAACTCTAATTTTTCAAAATACTTTTCTGTTTTGTGTGCCCGTACCGCTCATGAAGCGGCAGGGGGTGGCTAATATTTTCCATGCTAGGTGTGTTATTCTCACGATGAGTGTTTCTTCACTTGTCATTGCACGAGAGATTGGCAGGTAATAGGGATGCCCAGTCCCAAAATGAAAAAAAATAGATCACTACTGGAATCAGGGACTTTGCCATCTGCCAGCTCTTTGCCGTCTGCTGGCAGATGGCAAAGAGCATATTTGCCGTCTGCTTTTACAAAGCAGACGGCAAAGAACATGCTGATGGCAAAGAGGCTCTTTGCCATCTTCACTTCTTTGCCGTCTGCTGGCAGACGGCAAAGAGTTCTTTGCCGTCTGCTGGCAGACGGCAAAGACCAAAGCGGGGCCCACGGGGTACTGCGTTGGCTAGGTCACACGGGCCACTTCTTTGCCGTCTGCTGGCAGACGGCAAAGAGGTGAGGGGGGCCCCACAGTGTAACGGCGGGGACGGGCTAACGGTCACCGTCTTTGCCGTCTGCCAGCAGACGGCAAAGAGGGGGGCTTAATTTTCGGCCCCCGCGCCCAAACCCCCTCTCTCTCTCTCTCTCACATCTCTCTCTCTCTGTCTCTGCGCGCCGCCGCCGCCCCCTCCCCGCCGACCCCCTCCTCCCCGCCGACCCCCGCCGCCCCCCTTCTCCCCGCCGCCGCCCCCTCCCCTCCTCCACAGCGCCACCGCCGCCCCCTCCCCTCCTCCATAGTGCCGCCGCCGCCCCCTTCCCTCCTCCACAGCGCCGCCGCCGCCCCCTCCCCACCGACCCCCTCCTCCCCGCCGACCCCCTCCTCCCCGCCGACCGCCGCCGCCACCCTCCTCCCCGCCGACCGCCGCCGCCCCCCTCCTCCCCAGCACCGCCGCGTCGACCACCCTCCGGTGAGCTCCACCATTCCCCCCCTTTTTTTGTTTTTTTCCTGTTTTTTTTTCTGTTTTTATTAGTTCATTTAGTTAGTTTATATTAGTTAGTTATTATTTCATATTAGTTAGTTTTTATTAGGTAGAAAAAACTTAGATAGAAAATAAGAAAAGAAAAAACCTAGAAGAAAAAAAAGAAGAAAAGAAGATGAAAAAAAGGAAAAATAAAAAAGAAAAAGAACAAAAAATAATAATAAGAAGAAGAAACAGAAGAAGAGGAGGAGGAGAAGAAAAAAGAAGATGAAGAAGAAGAAGAAAAAAAGAGGAGAGGAGGAGAAGAAGAAGAGGAAAAAAGGAAAGGAAGAAGAAGAAGAGGAGGAGGAGGAGAAGAAAAAAGAAGAAGAGGAAGAAGAAGAAGAAAAAAGAGGAGAGGAGGAGAAGAAGAAGAGGAAAAAAGGAAAGGAGGAAGAAGAAGAAGAAGAAGGAAAAAAAGGAAGAAAAGGAAGAAAAGAAAGAAGAGGAAGAAGAAGAAAAGAAAAAAAGAGAAAAAACCCCGACCCCGACACGGCACCTCGACCCCGACCCCGACCCGACACCCCGACCCCGACACCCCGACCTCGATCCTGACCCCGACACGGCACCCCGACCCCGACCCAACAACCCGACCCCGACCCGACACCCCGACCCCGACACCCCGACCCCGACCCCGACCCCGACCCCGGCACGGCACCCCGACCCCGACCCGACACCCCGACACCGACACGGCACCCCAACCCCGACCCGACACCCCGACCCCGACACGGCACCCCGACCCCGACACCCCGACACCCCTGACACCGCGACACCACGACACCCAGACACGACACCCCTCGACACCCCGACCCCGACCCCGACACCCCGACACCCCTGACACCCCGACACCACGACACCCAGACATGACACCCCCCGACACCCCGACCCCGACACGACACCCCGACACCCCGACACCACGACACCCCGACACCACGCCACCCAGACACGACACCCCCGACCCCCGACACCTCTTCGGCCTCCTGTTGACCGAAAAGGTGCTCTTCGGCCTTCCAGAGGCCGATGGGGTCATATATTTGTGATGCATTTATTGTACTAACTTCGTTTACTCTTTGTCATTGCAGGTGTTGACAGATGGTGGGCGCGGGTCGAGAGCGCTCCGAGGCTCCTTCCTTGGCGCGTGGTGGGAGGGGTACTTCCATCCCACCCCACCACCTCCGGAGAGCGCTGGATCTCAGTATGCAGACACCGGCGGGCGCTTCTTCTTCGACCGGGAGAGGTCGGGGGGGAAGAAGGTTCGTAGAGGTGGACGTGGCGGCGGGAGAGGTAGGAAGGCTGCTACTACGCCTTCCTCGCCGCCACCCCCAGCTGATTCACCCGACCACAGGAGTGCTCCGTCTGAGATGGAGCAGCCTGAGGTGCAGACGTCTCGGACTCCGGTCCACGAGCCTCAGGCCGACGAGCCTACGACAGACGAGGCTACGACAGACGCGCCTACGGCCGACGAGCGTCGGGCCGCCGAGCCTTCGTCCCACGAGACTGGGGATCACGCTGAGTCGCAGCAGAACCCAGGTGCGGGCTCGTCGAGTGGCCGTGCTGAGGGTGGCTATAGTTCTGATAGCTATAGCGAGAGTGAGTGGGTTGAGGGGCGCAAAGTCTACCAGCGTGGTGGTACAAAGCTCCCGCCCACCCCGGCGACCCCCGACCAGAGGTGGTTGATTGCGCCGCAGGGGGAGAAGTAAGTGCATTTACTCTTTTTTAACCTTTTGTCTTCACGTTTCTTCGAATATCTAATGCGTTGGCCTTGTCATACTGCAGGTCTTGGACACACGGGCCTGGTTGCCGCAAGCCCAACAGTGTCCTTGGCGTGATTTGTCGCCAGAGCTTCCCGGGGTGGGTCACGTTGCCCGGTGAGGGCCGGGTTCCAGAGCTAGGAATGACCTGGGAGCACTACTTGGCTGCCCCGGCCCCGCCGGGGCATAGGATCGGCGATGTCGAGTGCCACACGGTCGCCGACATTGTGATCCAGACGTTTTGGGTAATTTCTCCTTTGCCGTCTACGTTGTGTTTTCTTCTTTGATTGGCAACCCTAGTGATTGTACTAATCCGTGTTTTCTTGTTTGATTGCAGACCTTCTACAGGTGTGCTGAGGGACAGGAGGAGGCCGCGGCTCGGGTTATCGACAACGAGTGCAGGCGCCTACTTCAAAACTTTCGGCACGAGGCTCGGACGCAGGCTATTCGAGACTACTATGCCTCGACTGGTATTCGGAGGAAAAAAGAGAAGTGCCGCCTCAACTATCTGAGTAAGGAGAAGTACATGAAGGTAATTACCTATTCTTAAGGCCTTGTACTTAGTTCCTTGATTTGATTCATATGCGTAGCGCTCAAATTTCTCTTGCTTAACTTAGGTGCCCCCGAGATGGTGTGCGGATAGGATGGACTGTTGGGAGGCGTTGGTGGATGAGTGGTGCACTCCCCAATGGCGCAACGTCCACGACGGTGCAAAGGAGAAGCGTGCCCAAATGAAAGGTGTTCCACACCATCTAGGCAGCGTCAACCTACGTGGGTTCGGGGAAAACTGGGTATGTGGTTTGCTTCATGATTCATGCAAATTCATTCTTCATGCTAGCTTGAGCCCTTAACTAATACTCTGTTCCTCTCTTTTAGGCGCGGCACAACAAGGCTCCAGTGCCAGAGCTGTTCGACCTCTATGCCATGTCCAATACTGCCTCGTACAAGAAGGCCAAGGCATTCTCTGAGTCTGACCTCGATGATCCAGAGAAATTCAGCAACCGCGCCTCCCACAACAAGCTTGTGAGGTACAGAGACGAGGGGAAGGCGAGGAAAGGGCCGGAGTTTAACCCGAGCCAGCAACCTCTTGATCCAGAGCTGGTGATGATATCTGGTGGCGGGAGGCACCATGGCTTGTTAGCCATTGGGGATGGACTGATACGTTGTACTAGCACTCTCCCGCGGATCAAGAAG
>CM077664.1:50836991-50876991 GCA_039707655.1 Elymus sibiricus | reverse complement strand
AGCCTCTAGTGAAAACTATGGTCCCCGGGTTTATCTTTATCATATAAAAAACCTAAAAATACCTTGCTGCAATTTATTTACTTTTATTTTAATTAGTAGTTAATTTATCTATTTACCTCGATAAGATTTAATCCTTGCAAATAACGGCTAAGAGGATTGACAACCCTCTTATTTGCGTTGGGTGCCAGTGTTTGCTCTAGTGTGTGCAGGTGCACTTTAATGGAATTTTGCTTGGTTCTCCTACTGGATTGATAACCTTGGTTCTTAACTGAGGGAAATACTTATCTCTACTGTACTGCATCATCCTCTCCTCTTCGGGAAAATACCAACGCAGACTACAAGTAGCTGGAAGAATTTCTGGCACCGTTGCGGGGCGACATCATCAACATCTATCAAGTACCTACGCATAAAATTTCATCTCCTTGCATTTATTTTATTTGCCTTTGCCTCTCGTTTTCATCTCCCCCACTTCTAAAACAATTTTACAAAAAAATACAAAAATATTTTGTGTGCTATCTTTGCTTGTGTTGCCATGTGCCTTCTATTTGCTTGCATCTTCGCTTGCTAAAAACCTATTGATATGGATCCTCATCCACTTGCTAATCTTTTCAAAAAAATCCAATTATGATGAACCAATTGCTAGTGAGTTGAGTGCTCTAGATTATCTATATGAAGTTTTGCTTGAAAATCGTGAATTTGAAAATTCTGATGAAGTGTTAAAAGAGGAAATTTATAAAGTAATTCATGATAGCTCCTTAAATGAAAAGCATGATTGTAATGATTTTATTATAAATTCTATTAAAGTCAATTGTGTTAATGATATGCAAAACTACAAGCTTGGGGATGATAATTTTGTTATGTGCACTACTTATTGCAATGATCATGATTGGGGTGATGATGCTTCTTATTATCTTGAAAATTTATTTAAACCTCATGATGAATATGCTTGCGATAATATTGAAAGTGGTTTCGGAAGAGTGTCAGCTTTAGCTAAAAATAATGCCACATGTTTGGAGAGTGTTCAATCTTATGAAATTTTTGATGAGAGTGGGTTTGGAGAGGTCATAACTTTAGTTAATGCTAATCCCACTATTTCGGAAGATTGTAAAAACTTTATGCATGTGGATCATAAAGAGAGTATTGTTTATGATAGCTATATTGTTGAATTTGAGTATGATCCTACATGTAATTATTATGAGAGAGGAAAATATGGTTGTAGAAATTTTCATGTTACTAAATTACCTCTCGTTATGTTGAAATCATCAATGTTTTATTCTTCTCCTTTGCATATGCTAGAAATTGCTTGCCTTGATAATTTGTTTGCTTATAAAATGCCTATGCATAGGAAGTATGTTAGACTTAAATGTGTTTTTCACATGCTACATGATGCTCTCTTTGTGTTTCAATTATTATCTTTCATGTGAGCATCAATAAAATCTTAAGCTTATCTTAATGGTTATAAAGAAAGAGCTTGTTGGGAGGCAACCCAATGAATAAAATAAATTTCTGCTTTTTATTTCTGTTCTTGTGTGTTTACACAATTATGCTACTGTTATGATTGTGTTTTTATGTTTTAATTAGTGTTTGTGCCAAGTAAAGCCTTTGGGATGATTTGGAATATAGTATAATTGATGCTGTTTGGAAAACAGAAAGTTTTGCGTCCAGTGCTGGAATTTTAATTCTGTACTCGAGTGTCAGAAAAATCTGAAATTTTTACACAGTATTGGTATATGAATTTTCCAAGTTGTCCTAAGTTTTCAGAATTTTTCGAGTTACAGAAGTGTGGCTTTTAAATAGATCTTTACAGACTATTCTGTTTTAGACAGGTTCTGTTTTTTATTGCATAGTTTGCTTATTTTGATGAATCTATGGATCGTATCGGGGGGTATGAGTCATGGAGAAATTGGAGTACAGTAGCATTATGCCAATATTAAATATGAATCAATTTACAACAGTACCTAAATTTTAAGATTTGTTTGTTATACTAACGGATCTCACGAGGTTTCTGTTGAATTTTGTGTGCTGAAGTTTTCAAGTTTTAGATGAGACTACGATGGACAAAGGAATAAGGAGTGGCAAGAGCCTAAGCTTGGGGATGCCCAAGGCACCCCAAGGTAATATTCAAGAAAGACTCAAGCGTCTAAGCTTGGGGATGCCCCGGAAGGCATCCCCTCTTTCGTCTACAATCTATCGGTAACTCACTTGGAGCTATATTTTTATTCATCACATGATATGTGTTTTACTTGGAGCGTCTTGTGAAATAGTTTGTTTGCTTTTCATTGCTTTTTAGTTTGTCACAATCATCTTTGCTGAATACACCTTTTTGAGAGGGACACACATTATTCGTAATTTGTTAGAATACTCTATGTGCTTCACTTATATCTTTTGAGCTAGGCAGTTGCTCTAGTGCTTCACTTATATATTTTAGAGCACCGCGGTGATGATATTTTAAAGAAATAGTTGCACTCTCATGCTTCACTTATATCTTTTTGAGAGTCTCATGATAGCAATGGTAATATGCACGGGTTATGAATTTGGTCCTGATATGATAGGTATTCAAAAGGGATATAATAAAAACTTTCATGTAGATCACTAAATATGATAAATTTGATTCCTTGCAATAGTTTTGTGATATTAAGATGGTAATATGTGGGAGGTATTAGTAGATAATTGTGGTTTAGTAAGAATAATTGTGCTAAGGTTTGTGATTCTCGAAGCATGCATGTATGGTCTGTCGTTATGCTAAGAAGTTGGAGCATGAATTATTATTGATTGACTTCCTTTGTGTGGCGGTCGGGGGCGCACGATGGTTAACTCCTACCAACCTCCCCCTAGGGGCATGCGTAGTAGTACTTTGCTTCGAGGGCTAATAAACTTTTGCAATAAGTATGTGAGTTCTTTATGACTAATGTGATTCCATGGATTATACGCACTCTCACCCTTCCGCAATTTGCTAGCCTCTTCAGTACCGTGCATTGCCCTTTCTCACATCGAGAGTTGGTGCAAACTTTGCCGGTGCATCCAAACCCCGTGATATGATATGCTCTATCACACATAAGCCTCTTTATATCTTCCTCAAAACAGGCACCATACCTACCTATCATGGCATTTCCATAGCCATTCCGAGATATATTGCCATGCAACTTCCACCGTTCCATTTTTATGACACACATCATCATTGTCATATTGCTTTGCATGATCATATAGCTGACATAGTATTTGTGGCTCAGCCATCATTCATCATTTTTATACATGTTACGCTAGCATCATTGCACATCCTGGTACACTGCCAGAGGCATTCATATAGAGTCATATTTTTGTTCTAGTATCGAGTTGTAATTTTGAGTTGTAAGTAAATAGAGGTGTGATGATCATCATTATTATAGCATTGTCCCAGTGAGGAAAGGATGATGGTGACTATGATTCCCCCACAAGTCGGGATGAGACTCCGGACGAAAATAAAAAAATAGAAAAAAAGGAGGCAAAAAAGAGCCATGAAAAAAAGGAAGAAAGAAAAAAAAAAGAAAAAAAGGGAAAGAAAAAGAAAAAAAATAAATGAGAGAAAAAGAGAGAAGGGGCAATGTTACTATCTTTTTCCACACTTGTGCTTTAGAGTAGCACCATATTTTTCATATAGAGAGTCTCCTATTTTGTCACTTTCATATACTAGTGGGAATTTTTCATTATAGAACTTGGCTTGTATATTCCGATGATGGGCTTCCTCAAATGCCCGAGGTCTTCAAGAGCAAGCAAGTTGGATGCACACCCACTTAGTTTTCATGTTGAGCTTTCATACACTTATAGGTCCTAGTGCATCCGTTGCATGTGTAGGAACGAAGTATGTCTACCAGAGGGGGGGTGAATGGGAGTTTTAAATTTTCTTCAGAAATATCAAAACTCTTGGAACCCAGCAGCGGAACGAATGAAATCAGTACACAGTGAGCGAATATAAACTACCGAATGGAAACTAACAACATGCATTGAGGTAAATCACATGATTGAAATATGTCAAATGTCACAGTTCGAATGTAAAGAGGGTAGCAGAGGTGACCAGTGATACTCGATGGCGACAAGGTATTTGGTAGACCAGTTTGCCCTTCTGCAAAAGGACTACGTCTGGTTGGAGGGGTTGTGATTTAACACAGAAGATAAACTCTCTTCGCCCTATTCTCCTCGACAATTGGTTTGTCAACCAATGCCGATTACTCGTGGTAGATGCTTGAGGCGATCTCTGAACCTTTATAGACTTCTTCTTTGAGAACCACAATTACTCTTGGTCTCTGAAGAAATTGACACCTAACCGTCTAGAGAGTTCGCAGCTCTCAAGAGTAATAGGCGGAGCGTACTGGACTTAGATTCGAGTGATGCTGAACCACTATCTAATTTTTCGGCTCTGGGGTTTTTCTCTCGGTGGATTTTAAACTCAAATCACTCGGAGAGGGGTTTGCTCAACAATCTTCTTAAAATCAAACGGAGAAGCACCGGACAATGCCGGCGCGGGGTGGCTATTTATAGCCACAGCCTTCCCGGATGGGAAATGACCATTTTGGACAGCCAATGTCCAACCGACACGGTCACAACGGTCGGATTTTAAAGAGCAACGGTAACATTACTTGAGGCACAAGTAATGCTAACTCCTCGGTCAGAGACAAATCTCTCGCAGCGAAGAAGATCATAGTCTCTTGCTGGCAAGCATTTGCTCGGAACACAAAGAGATTTCTCTCGCAACTTTCATAGGATTTGGGTTTAGCATCAGCGAATCAAATCTTCGAACGCTACACCCCTCTTAGTAGTACGGTGGTCCTATGACTCAATAAAGAGAAGAGAAACAACGAAATGAATGCTACGTCTTCGCTTCGTCTCCAATCTTCTCGGCAGCAGTCATATTCTTCGAACAGGCACCGAATCAATTGCTTTGCATCAGCAAATTTTGAGGGGTCACTCTTGTCATCATATCCTTCGGTGATAACTTTCACTGCCACGCAGGGGATATTCTTCGGAGTTTGAATCCAAACTCTTCTTTGACTCCAGGGACCTGTTACTCTGTGTGCACTAGCAAACACATTAGCCCCTCACTGTTTGTCAACAATCTCCAAAACATAAGGAGGCAAATTATTGCACCAACAATCTCCCCCTTTTTGGACGATTGATGACAAAACAGATAATCATCGAAGTGAAGATAGATAAGTGAAAAGCAATTTCAACAAGAGTGAGTGAGTGAGTCTTACTTTGCTCGAAGATGAAATAGACTCCCCCCTAAATGTATGCAGGGAAGAAAGATATGAGATAAGTTTTCCTGCAAGTACTGAATAATATGGAGGAAATTTCAATCATTCGAGACAATGATTCACACTGAAGAGATGTAATCCATCGAGATCGTAGTGCAATCATTTATAACTTCTGATAATAATTCCACCTGCAAGACAAATGCTTCGAGAGAGATGATGCAGCAGCAGAGGTTATAAGCATTACAGCACAGAAGTTATCAAGTTTTACAGCATAGTACAGATAAACTTAGACCAGAAGCTGTAAACTCGCACGAAACCAAAAAATCAACCGAAACACCAAAAGCAAATCTATCGAGACTCGATGTAATTCTCCCCCTTTTTGTCAACAAGTGTCAAAAAGGTGACGAATAACATGAGTGAAGAAACACATAGCATGGCTCAATCGGTGGCATCTCTAGACAAGTTGTCCGAGGTGAGTTCCTCTTCAGAAGTGACTGGATTGTCTTCGTCGTCAGCAATAGATTTTCCTTCGGGAATAATGGCTTGGGGCTGACCAGACGAGGGAATAGCTGGAATGGCCATAGGAGGAACACGAGAATGCATATTGCCTTCGGCAGGTTTCTCTGTCGGTGAAGTGGCTTCAGATTCGTCAAGCAATTTGCGTAGCTCGAGATGAAGAAGATCAGTTGTAGGCTCACGAGCAGGTAGAGGAGGGGTACTCCGATCTTGAAAATCTTCGACAGTGAAGCCTTTGTCAATATAATCATAGAGCTCTTGGAGATTGACATTCAAGAGTTGTTTCTCGGAAAAGAACTTGCGAAGCAATTTCCAGAGTCTCTTCTTGTTTTCATCAACTATAAGATGCATTATCCTCGTGCGATTGTTGAGAGCATTCAGCTCGGAGGCAAGATGTTCTTTCTCGCGTCGATCTTCAGCAATATGGTGCATGAGCAGCTGTTGTGTACGCAAACTGACTTCGAGTTGCGATGGAGGTTGAGGCATAATCTTTCGGTCGCGCTGAGGCAGACGAGACCCATCAAATTGCATGTGATAATCGCGGGAGCTTGATGCGGGCGATTTGCCCGAAGAGATATCATCCATGACTTTCAAAGTATCGCGAACGGGAGGAATGAAGCTCTTATGGCTTTCCTTTGCAAGGTACACTGTGCGCATTGCATGATCAACAACTTTCTGGATCCATGGCGCAAACACTTTGATGCAGAAGGGATACTGAGCAGAATCCTTTAGAATGCGTAGGAACATGTCTTCCACATCGAAAATGTATCGCTCAGAGATTGCATAGATGGCATTTCGAAGAACATCTGAGATGGACTTGTCTGGATTCATACCCGCCAGAGGACAAATGGTGTAAGAGAGCATGTGGAATAGCGTTTAATTCTCGAACGATAAGTACTCTGGATGAGGAGGACCAGTGTAGTCACCAATCTTGTCTTGATCCATTGTGCATCGAAAGATTTCATCAGATATAACATCAATATTATGAACCCGAATTTCAGTGTTACCGTGCTCAAAGCAAGGGAAATGGAAGTGCGAGACAAAATCTGTTGAAGTGCACTTAATGCGTTTCCCTTTGGTCATCCATTCCATAACCCATTTGGAGCTATCAGATTCATCACCTAAGATATACAATGTCGCATAGAACTGAAGAATAATCTCTCTGTTCCACGGGTGCTCGAACTCAAAGACCTTGGTGAGGCAGAAATCATCCAGATCCTGAAGCAATTGATTAAAACAGCCAATGTTGCGCATAGCAGGAATGTCGAGATATTCATGAGGAAATATCTTTCTGCTCTCATAGAGGACCCGAGAGTAATAGATGGCCTGTTCTTTAGTCCAGAAGTGAGGCGATTCAGAAGTGCGCGGCCCATCATAAGGACTAGCTTGAAAGAATTTGGGATGTGCATTCCGATTAAAAAGAGGACCTTTGGCGCCTGCGCCCGACGAGAACAATGGCAATTCTTCACGAGGATATGGATATTTGAGTTCTCCTTCGGGAGAAAGAACTTAATCACCATAAACAACTGAGTCAGACCAGCGGGCAGAGATAGATTTCCGTTCGGAAGGACCAGCATCTGGCATACGTGTAGCTGTGTCGATGGATAACTTGAGTGGAGACGGAGCGGGTGTTGCAACAGTGGGAGGTGCTGAGGTAGAAGGCAGGAGAGCAGGTTCATGCACTGTAGGCACTGAGGCCGAGACATCCACTGAAGGTTGTTGCTCCACTGGAATCTATTGTTCCTCGACCGAGACTTTTGGAGCTTCATGAGCCGGAGAGGCTTGGGCCTCAGAGCGAGGGATTTCACCTTCCTAAGAGACAAATTTTTGCGAGGGAATATTAGCTCGAGCAGGGGAGGCCACAGGCACTGATTCAGTTGGCCTTGGTGAGGGAGGAGCATCCGAATCCTTTACAGGGGTTGGCGAAGGAATTGTTGGCTCGGGAGATTTTTCGTTCTGAGACTGAGCATCTTGACGAACAGGCGACGATTCCTTCGGAGCAAGAGGTACATTTTTCTTTGCCATTCTCTTCCGTTGCTTATTCTTTTGCTGAGCAACTGGATCAATGTGACCCTTAACCAAATCATTATATCCAGTGACTTTGGCTTGATGTTCATCACAGATTTTGCGAACAATTTCATCTAGATCGGTGTGAAAGCATAACCTTCGGTGACGAAGGAGAGTCATGGAGCGATTGATATCCTTGTAGTAATCTTCGAGTGCTTTGATGACAAATTTGGAAGAGGCAGTTTTCATGCGTTCATCAATGTCCATTAGCTCGGCTGAGAGAGAGTTGATCTCAATGGCATCTTCTCTCAGTTCTTGAACTACAGAAGTGGCTTGAGTAATAACTTCGGCAGGAATAGGTAGGGATGCCACTTCGCCATCGAAAGGATTGTCCACAAATTTATCGAGCTGTTCCATGATAAATATGTGATCATAATAATGAGGAGCATCAGACTTGACAGAGGGAGCAGTCTGGATGGGAACTTGCTCGGAAGGAGGCATTGAAGCCAAAGGCTGAGTCAAGGTAGGCGCGAATTTAGCAACCTTCTCTTTCGGAGCAGTAGCTTGTGAAGCAACTTTCTCGGTAGGCGCCTTGATTTTCTTCAAGTCAGGTTTGGGAATTCTTTCGCCTGGTTTTGCAGAACTCATAGGACTGTCAATAACCAAATCCTTCAAATCTATAGCATCTGGATGAGGAGTGGTGTTCACATGCTGTTTCATAGTGACAGTGGAAGCAGGCATTTTTCGAGCCGGGATCCTCTTTGGTGGTGTAGTTGGAGCAATATTAACCCGAAGGTCTGGCAGCATAGTTGATGTAGTGATATTCACTTCCTCGCTGATAGTAGCAGCAACTTATTTCTTGGTGAGCGAAGGATCATCATCATCAGCACAAGAATCATCCATTGGAACTTCCTCAGTAGGTTCAGCCTTTTTCCTCTTGGGAGCGCTCTTTCTCTTCGCAGCAGCGCTGGGATCATGCTTGTTTTTAGTTCGGCCTTCGGATTTTCCTTTGGCCTTTTTCTTCTCCACATCATCTTTGAGAAGGCGAAGGTTTTCTTGTTCACGAGCCTTTTTCTTTTCGACCCTCTGGGCTCGCTTGATGGCATTGCGCTGTCGCTTAGCAAGCTCATCGGGATATGACGCAGGTGTGCAAAGTGAGGACTCATGAGCATTCGATGGAGGAGGAGGTCTTTCTTGGGGACCATTTGCTTTGATGAGAGAAATTTCATGGCAGTCACCCCATGGTGGATGAAATGCAAAATTCTGAGCAAACCGAGGATGAACAAATTCATAGTTGAACCACTTTCGCACCCAGTGACAGCGAATCCATTGTTGACGCATATCTCTCTGTTGTTTGGTTTCTCCTAGAACAGTATCATATCGGTCGTGAGAGATATATTCGGCGGTGTTGGTGTATGCCTGTCTACCACCCCTCTTCTTTTTCGGAGCAGTCTCTTCTTTCTCATCGGCATTTTGATCGGTCCTTTTTCTCTTGCTGGTTGATGGGCCTACCGTTGGGCCCTTGGCATTCGGAGCTTTGGATTCATCAGCAGTGCCCAGAATAACATCATCTTTGTCAGCCCGACTACCTGGTTTAGCTGAATCCTCAACTGACTGCATTTTCCTGTGAACATAGATAGATGCGAGGGAAAATGGGGCAGGGTTACGAATGCACACATCGAAGATTTTGAAAAAGAAATTGTTTTTGATGAAGAATTAGATGCAGACTTTGAGTAGAGTTTCGGGTGAAAGAAATGTGTAGAATGAACTAGTAGGTTCGAAGAAAATACTAGTAAACGTGCTAAGCATTCCGTTCGTACGAGACATAACACAAACCCTAGATCTGAAATTTTTTGGATGCGAGGGACAACTACAAACCACATCCGCACAAGTTACCTAGCAGTAAAGTTCTGAGAATTACAGTAAAAATAAGCAATTTTTACCGCGGTCGAACTCGAACAGGAAGAATGGAAGAACGAGTTCGTACTACACATACCATAACTTGGTGATGTGCAGCGACTACGGCAGCGCGGAGAGGAAAATGATCCGCGGCAGCGAGGAATGACTCCGGCGACCTCTTTCCGGCAGCGAAGCGGCAAAGGTGGTCGACGTCGTTGAGCTCGAGGAGGAGCAGTGCGGTAGGGCTTCGTAAGGTGGCGATGGGGAAGATGCGAAGTGAAACGAGGAGGGTGGCGGCACAGCATTTATATGCGAGGGGAAATAGCCGCACCCCGGTGAATCTGATCGGATGGCCAGAATCGAGGGACTGTTGCGATTCAACGGACCAGATAAACTGGCAGTTGATGAAGAGCACGTGGCAACCGTCATCATAAGAACATGGTCCAGACTTGGGCGGGAAACCCCACATTTTGGATGGCTTTCGCCAAAATAGATTAAGTTCGGACCGAGACTTTAACGTGGTCAAGGACACCAGATAAAGTTTCGTTCCCAGATGAAATTTGTGCATTCATAACGGAACAGCATATACTAGAAGAGATAGAATAGAGGGAAAACAGGGTCCTAGGTAATTCACCCAGGCGAATAAACACAAACACCCGAGAGAAAAACTATGAGTGAATTACATTCGGACTAACAGAAAACACCAACTAAAAGCAAAAATGAAAAGAAATTGTGGTGGCGTTACCCACCATATAAGAACTGTATGACCCCGAGCATCGCACAATTATCGTGGCATCCGGTTAGTCTAGTTCTTCGTTAATGTATTCACTCTCAGAAAGAAAATTTCACTTTGTCAAAAAATTTCAAACTCTTCGAGTGTTGTGCACCCATTCCTTCTAAGATGTGGAAGTGATGGTACGGGTGCCGAGTCCAGCTTACTGCACGTTTGCAGAATCTAGGATATTTAGCTCACACCGTAACGCACAGAATCTTTTCTTGTCGAGAGGTTTGGTGAAGATATAGGTGAGATTCTCTTCGGTATTGACGTGACTGATAACAATATCCTTTCGAGAAACATGATCGTGTAGGAAATGATGTCTGATCTCAATATGCTTGGTGCGAGAGTGCTGCACTGGATTGTGTGCAATTTTGATTGCACTCTCATTGTCACACAATAGAGGGATCTTCTTGACCTTGATGCCATAATCCTTCAAAGTCTGCTTCATCCATAATAACTGAGTGCAACAGGCGCCAGCAGCAATATATTTGGCCTCAGCCGTAGAGAGTGAGACACAATTCTGCTTTCTTGACAACCAACATACCAATGATCTACCGAGGAAATGGCATGTCCCCGAGGTAGATTTCCTGTCAACCCGGTCACCTGCATAATCTGAGTCTGAATATCCAACGAGGTCAAACTGTGCTCCCTTAGGATACCATAAACCTAAGGTGGGGGTGTGAGCCAAATATCTCAGAATACGCTTGACCGCTTGGTGATGCGATTCTTTTGGTGCAGCATGAAAACGAGCACACATACAAACACTCAACATAATATCAGGTCTGGATGCACATAAGTAAAGCAAAGAACCAATCATCGAACGATAAGCTTTCTGATCGTAATCTTTACCGTACAGATCTGCGTCCAGTTGGCCATTTGTGGGCATAGGAGTTTTGTAACCCTTCTGTTTGCAATCTTGCATTTTGAACTTCTTAAGACAGTCTCTTAGATATTTCTCCTGAGATATGAAAATTCCATTGTCCTGTTGACGAATTTGTAGTCCGAGAAAGAACTTGAGTTCACCCATCATAGACATTTGATATTTCTCGGACATCATTCGCTCGAACTCCATGCTACAAGCATTGTTAGTACAGCCGAAAATAATATCATCCACATAAATTTGACACACGAATAGATCGCCATCAATAGCATCAGTAAAAAGAGTGGAATCAGTGGATCCTGGCTTGAACCCTTTGTCGAGCAAAAACCTCTTCAGAGTGTCATACCAAGCTCGAGGGGCTTGCTTTAGCCCATATAATGCCTTTTTCAACCTGAAAACTTTGTTAGGAAACTGTGGGTTTTCAAAGCCAGGTGGCTGCCTAACATATACTTCCTCATCTATTTCACCATTGAGGAAAGCACTTTTCACATCCATTTGATAAAGCATAATATCATTGTAATTTGCATAAGTAAGAAGAATACGAATTGCCTCAAGGCGAGCAACGGGAGCATATGTTTCACCGAAATCAATACCTTCTACCTGTGTATACCCTTGAGCGACAAGACGAGCTTTGTTTCTCACAACAATGCCATTTTCATCTTGTTTGTTCCGGAAAATCCATTTTGTGCCGATGATATTGTGCTTCTTGGGATTCGGTTTGTCAACCAATTCCCACACATCCTTTAATTCGAATTGCACCAACTCTTCTTGCATAGCGTTCATCCAATCGGGATCATTCATAGCTTCATCATACTTGGTAGGTTCTGTCAATGAGACGAAAGAGAAACTGCCATAGTAGTTAGCCAAACGAGTGCGAGAGCGAGTTGTGGGTCGGTAACCTGGATTCTCGAGATCTTCGAGGATCAATGCAGGGTCAACTCGATTTGCCACTCGTGGGAGAGGATTTCCTTCATGATGATCATTTTCATTTTCCTCAGTATCAGCATCAGGATTGGCATTAGTATCGCCATTGTCATCATGATTGCTATTTTGATCGGCGTGTGCATTTGCATTTGGGTTGCCATTTGTGTTCGGTGCGGCATTTTCTTCGGCAGTAGATTGGCGCATTCGTCGAGCTATGGGAGCATCTTCATCAGAAGAGTCGGGTGTATTTTCTTCGATTGGCCTGACGTCCCCAATAGCCATTTGCCGAATAGCATCCGAAATCGGAGGTTCATCTATCACATTAGGCAGGTGCTCCTTTTGGGAGCCGTTAGATTCATCAAACCGCACATTTACCGTTTCCATAACTTTCCCGTGGTGAGAGTTATAGACACGATAAGTATGCAAGTTCGAGTCATATCCAAGAAGAAAACCTTCATATGCCTTAGGTGCAAACTTGGAATTATGATTCATGTCACGAATATAGCAAGGTGCACCAAATACACGTAAATAAGAGACATTCGGTTTCTTGCCAGTGATAAGCTCATATGAAGTTTTCTTAAGGAATTTATGAAGATAAACATGATTCACAACATGGCAAGCAGTGTTAATAGCATCAGCCCAGAAACGAATGGGAGTTTTATACTCACTGAGCATTGTTCTCGCCATTTCAATGAGAGTTCTATTCTTTCGCTCAACAACTCCATTCTGTTGGGGAGTGTATGCTGCAGAGAATTCATGTGTGATACCATTTTCATCGAGAAAATCTTCGATATGAGTATTTTTGAACTCAGTTCCATTGTCACTTCTGACATGCTTAATTCGCACATCATATTCATTTTGAGCCTTCTTAGCGAATCTTTTGAAGATGTCTTGGGTGCAGGTTTTGTCTTCGAGAAAGAATACCCAAGTGTATCAAGAGAAATCATCAACAATAACCAGACCATAATGACTGCCGCCGAAACTTGCATAGTTTTGAGGCCCGAATAAATCCATATGAAGAATTTCCAGTGGTCTTGTAGTGGTCATGACAGTTTTTGATGAATGGTGCTTTTTGGCCAATTTGCCAGCTTCACACGCAGCACAGAGACGATCCTTATCGAATTTTACATCAGGAATACCATGGAGATGATTTTTCTTCATGAGAGTCTGCAAATTTCTCATGCCTGCATGACCAAGTCTTCGGTGCCACAGCCATCCTTCGGTTGCTTTTGCAAGCAAACAAGTTTGGACTAAGGGACCCTTAGAGAAATCCACAATATATAACTCACCTTTTCTATTTCCCTCAAAAACGAAGGAATTGTCAGTGGACATAAAGACGATGCATTTGGATTTGGAAAATAAAACTAGCATGCCTAGATCACAAAGTTTGCCAACAGACATGAGATTGAATCCAAGAGACTGAACAAGTAAAACGTCATCAATGTTCTTGTCCTTGGATATTGCAATTTTACCTAACCCAATTACCTTTCCATTGTTGTTGTCGCCGAAAGTAATATACTTCTGAGATGAAGCAGTTAAGTTGGGGTCAACAAACAACGACTTGTCTCCGGTCATATGACTAGTGCATCCACTATCCATTATCCATTCGGTACACCCGGAGACATAGTCCTGCAGAGAAATCAGGCTTTCTTAACCACCCACATCTTTGTAGGTGGCTTCGAAACATATGAGCGAGTAGGATATGATTTTTTTCGATAATTATACGAAGTGTAACTTGAATGAGTACGAGCATAATCTAAAGAGTATGCATTGAAATTCCTTCCCGACGAATGAGTATAGCGGTTGGGTGAGGCAAGTATGTACTCATTCCGTCTAATCTTTTCAAGGATATATCGAGCATTTTCTTCCTGCATGGTTAGTAGTCTGGTAACAGGTAATGCTTCGATAGTTTTCCTGGGCACCCAGATAGATTCCTTTGGGGGGCCATTCCTGCTGTTTGGTCCAACATAGCGAGCAACAGCCTCACCACGTTAGTTTTTGAACAACTTGTAGTTGTCTAGAGAATCATCATATGAGTATTCAGGGATAGGAGAGTGATATCCCGAAAGTAAAGCTGGATCGAGCGTTTTGCTCTTTGCAGGTACCCACACAGTACGAGGATATTGATCAGGTTCCCAGTAGGAGCCATTTTTATTCAGTTTCCTTTCGAAACCGATACCTTCTTTTTGGGGATTTTTGTGAAGAATGGATTTCTTCAGAACATCACACAGGGTTTGATGCCCCTTGAGAGACTTGAACATTTCTGTCTGAAGAAGATCCTTCAACCTAGCATTTTCATCAGAAACAGAACCATTTTCCTCGACCGAGGGGTTAGTATTCACAGAAGATTCAACATTTGAATCACCATTACTGCGTTCAAGGCATTTTAAGCAGGGTGGCACAAACACCTCAGGTTTTTCTTGGAGTTGTTGGGTGAGAAGAGAATTTTCTCTGATCAAGTCATCATGAGCCTCCCTCAGCGACTCGAGTTCCTGTTTCCATTTCAGGAAATCATAAGTCAATCTTTCGTGGTCAGCTGAGAGAAAATCATGATGATCTGATAGGTCTTTCATTCGAGACTCGAGAGCAGAATGCTCTTCTGTCAACGACTGATTTTTCTGCATCTCCTCAACCAACAACCCTTCAGACTTCCTGAGGGATTTCTCAATTTTCTCGAGAGATTTTTGTTGCATATTAGCAATTTTGATCAGTTTAGCATGGTCATCCTCATCAGAAGAATATTGATCACTGGAGTGAACCTTGTGATGTTTGGAAGATACCTTTTCTTCGAAGCTTTGGCCATGAAGCAGTACGCAGGAGACTCGTTGTCGCTTGGCTGGTTCTCAAAGAAGTTTGATGCAGGAGTAGAGGCACATGCTATGCCAGCCATGCCGGAATCAGAATCCTCATCGGATTCTTCAACCTCTTCTTCATCAGATGATGCTTCTTCTTCGGAATCCATTTCCTTGCCGATGTACGCCTTGGCCTTGCGAGAGGTGTTCTTGCGGTTGGATGAGGGCTTGGAGGGATTCCTTGAGGAAGATCTTGACGAGGAATTGGAGGAGCTATCCTTCTTCTTGAAGAACTTCTTCGTTTTCTTCTCATCATCGGAGTCGTAGTTTTTGCTCTTGCCTTTGCCATGGTTGTTTCCTGAATCATATCTTCCACTTGCACGGATTTTAGCTTCCCAGAGAGGGCAGTCCGAAATGAAATGCCCTGGCTTTTTGCACTTGAAGCAGGTGTAATCTCCAGTCGGTTTTGATGAAGATTTGGAGCCGCCAGAGTTGCTGGATCCTTTCTTATGAAACTGATTTTTCCTATGAAGGCGCTGTAATCTTTTCATGAGCAAAGCGAGATCCTTGCTGATCCTTTCGGGGTCATCTGAATCTTCATCGATGTTTCCTTCTGAGGAAGAATCAGCTGCAGCCTTGAGAGCATGACTTTTTCGGTGACTTGAGCCATAGAGATCTCTCTTTTCTTCTTCTTGTTCTTCGTGGGTGTTTAGTCTTTCCATGATATCAGCAGAGTCGAGAACTTTGAAATCAGCTCATTCCCGAATCATCAGAACTAGAGTGTCGAACGAACTGTCAAGGGATCGGAGCAGTTTCTTCACAACTTCGTGATCAGTGATGTCTTTGGCGCCGAGACCTTGTAGCTCATTTGCAATGTCACTCAGACGATCGAAGGTTTGCTGGCAGCTTTCATTTCCAATTCGCTTGAATCGATTGAACTTGGCTCGAAGAGTATCGATGCGAGCTTCTTTCTGAGTTGAAACACCCTCGTTTATCTTTTCGAGAATGTCCCATAATTCCTTTGCAGTTTCACACTGACGGTAGCGAAGAAATTGAGCACGAGAGAGATGACCACCAATTTCATCTTTGGCTTGAGCATCCATCTAAATGAGTTTCTTCTCATGGAAAGTGGGGACCTGGGGCACTTCAACCGTGAATCCATTCTGCACCATGTTCCACATATCATCATCAATAGCTCGGAGACGGATCTTCATCTTCTCCTTCCAGAAGGGATAGTCCGTCCCATCGAAGATGGGAATCCTGAGGTGCGACTTGTAGCTCACTGAAGACATACTTAAACTCCAAGGTGGTTAGACCAAAATGAGCAGAGTCAAGGAGAACCTGGCTCTGATACCAATTGTAGGAACGAAGTATGTCTACCAGAGGGGGGGTGAATGGGAGTTTTAAATTTTCTTCAGAAATATCAAAACTATTGGAACCCAGCAGCGGAACGAATGAAATCAGTACACAGTGAGCGAATATAAACTACCAAATGGAAACTAACAACATGCATCGAGGTAAATCACATGATTGAAATATGTCAAATGTCACAGTTCGAATGTAAAGTGGGTAGCAGAGGTGACCAGTGATGCTCGATGGCGACAAGGTATTTGGTAGACCAGTTCGCCCTTCTGCAAAAGGACTACGTCTGGTTGGAGGGGTTGTGATTTCACACAGAAGATAAACTCTCTTCGCACTATTCTCCTCGACAATTGGTTCGTCAACCAATGCCGATTACTTGTGGTAGATGCTTGAGGCAATCTCCGAACCTTTATAGACTTCTTCTTCGAGAACCACAATTACTCTTGGTCTCTGAAGAAATTGACACCTAACCGTCTAGAGAGTTTGCAGCTCTCAAGAGTAATAGGTGGAGCGTACTGGACTTAGATTCGAGTGATGCTGAACCACTATCTAATTTTTCGGCTCTGGGGTTTTTCTCTCGGTGGATTTTAAACTCAAATCACTCAGAGAGGGGTTTGCTCAACAATCTTCTCAGAATCAAGCGGAGCAGCCACCGGACAACGCCGACGCGGGGTGGCTATTTATAGCCGCAGCCTTCCCGGATGGGAAATGAACATTTTGGACACGCGGTCCAGCCAATGGCCAACCGACATGTTCACAACGGTCGGATTTTAAAGAGCAACGGTAACATTACTTGAGGCGCAAGTAATGCTAACTCCTCGGTCAGAGACAAATCTCTCGCAGTGAAGAAGATCACAGTCTCTTGCTGGCAAGCATTTGCTCGGAACACAAAGAGATTTCTCTCGCAACTTTCATAGGATTTGGGTTTAGCATCAGCGAATCAAATCTTCGAACGCTACACCCCTCTTAGTAGTACGGTGGTCCTATGACTCAATAAAGAGAAGAGAAACAACGAAATGAATGCTACGTCTTCGCTTTGTCTTCAATCTTCTCGGCAGCAGTCATATTCTTCGAACAGGCACCGAATCAATTGCTTTGCATCAGCAAATTTTGAGGGGTCACTCTTATCGCCATATCCTTCGGTGATAACTTTCACTGCCACGCAGGGGATATTCTTCGGAGTTTGAATCCAAACTCCTCTTTGACTCTAGGGACATGTTACTCTGTGTGCACTAGCAAACACATTAGTCCCTCACTGTTTGTCAACAATCTCCAAAACAGAAGGAGGCAAATTATTGCACCAACAGCATGGCAATCCCTACTCCTCGCATTAACATCAATTGATGGGCATCTCCATAGCCCGTTGATTAGCCTCGTTGATGTGAGACTTTCTCCATTTTTGACTTCTCTTATTTATCTCTATCACCATACTCTATTCCACCCATAGTGCTATATCCATGGCTTGCACTCATGTATTGAGTGGGAGTTGAAAAAGCTAAAGCGCGTTAAAAAGTATGAACCAATTGCTTGGCTGAAACCGGGGTTGTTCATGATAAATACTTTGTGTGAAGAAGATGGAGCACGACAGGATTATATGATTTTGTAGGGATAACGTTCTTTAGCATTTTTATTTCGAAAGACATGATTGTTTGCTTGTATGACTGAGTATGGATGTCTTTATATCAAATTATAGACTATTGATTTGAATCATTTGGATCTTATTATTCATACCGTAAGAGAGAGATTACATGATGAAACATGATAGGTAGCATTCCACATCAAAAATTCGGTTTTTATCATTTACCTACTCGAGGACGAGCAGGAATTAAGCTTGGGGATGCTTGATATGTCTCGAACGTATCTATAATTTTTGATTGTTCCATGCTATTATAGTATCAATCTTGGATGTTTTTATATGCAATTGTATGCAATTATATATCATTTTTTGGGACTAACCTATTACCCAGTGCCTAGTGCTAGTTGCTGTTTTCTGCTTGTTTTTGGCTTTTCAGAGAAACAGTACCAAATGAAGTCCAAATGCCATGAAACTTTTTGGAGATTTTTTTCTGGACAAAAGAAACCTGGGAAGCTTCAGGAGGAGACCAGAAGACCCACAGGGGCTTCACAAGGCACTAGGGCGCGCCCCAGGGGGCGCCGTAGTACCTTGTAGGGCCCACGTGACTCCTTTTGACCTAATTCCACTTTTATAAATTCACAAATATTGGGAAACCCCCAGGGAGCCAGAAGAGAAAACCTTTCCGCCGCCGCAATCTTCTGTTCTTCCATGATCCCATCTGGAGGCCTTTTCCGGTACTCTGCCGGAGGGGGAATCGATCACGGAGGGCTTCTACATCAACCTTGCTACCCTTCCGATGATGTGTGAGTAGTTTACCACAGACCTACGGGTCCATAGCTAGTAGCTAGATGGCTTCTTCTCTCTCTTTGATCTTCAATACATTGTTCTCCTCGATGTTCTTGGAGTTCTATCCGATGTAATCTTCTTTTGCGGTGTGTTTGTTGGGATCCGATGAATTGTGAGTTTATGATCAGATTATTCATGAGAAATATTTGAGTCTTCTCTGAACTCTTTTATGCATGATTGTTATAGCTTTGTATTTCTCTCCGATATATCGGTTTAGTTTGGCCTACGAGATTGATTTATCTTGCAATGGGAGAGGTGCTTTGTGATGGGTTCAATCTTGCGGTGCTCAATCCCAGTGACACAAAGGGACATGACACGTATTTGTATTGTTGCCATTAAGGATAAAAAGATGGGTTTTATTCATATTGCTTGAATTTGCTTCTCTAAATCATGTCATCTTGCGTAAGACGTTACTCTGTTTCATACTTAATACCCTAGATGCATGCTGGATAGCGGTCGATGGGTGGAGTAATAGTAGTAGATGCAGGCAGGAGTCGGTCTACTTGTCTCGGATGTGATGCCTATATACATGATCATTGCCATGAATCCATCATAATTATTTGCTTTTCTATCAATTGCCCAACAGTAATTTGTTTACCCACCGTATGCTTATGTGCTCAAGAGAGGAGCCTCTAGTGAAAACTATGGTCCCCGGGTCTATCTTTATCATATAAAAAACCTAAAAATACCTTGCTGCAATTTATTTACTTTTATTTTAATTAGTAGTTTAGTTTATCTATTTACCTCAATAAGATTTAATACTTGCAAATAACCGCTAAGAGGATTGACAACCCTCTTATTTGCGTTGGGTGCAAGTGTTTGCTCTTGTGTGTGCAGGTGCGCTTTAACGGAATTTTGCTTGGTTCTCCTACTGGACTGATAACCTTGGTTCTTAACTAAGGGAAATACTTATCTCTACTGTACTGCATCATCCACTCCTCTTCGGGGAAATACAAACGCAGACTACAAGCTAGTAGCACCAATGCCAGTTGCTGATTTTTTTGCCTATTTTTGGTTTTCCAGAATATCATTACCAAATGAAGTCCAAATGCCACGAAACATTTTGGAGATTTTTTTGGACATAAGAGACACTAGAAGCTTCGGGAGAGGGCCAGAAGACAGAGGAGGTGGCCACGAGCCACCAGGGCGCGCCCCAGCGGGGGTGGCGCGCCCTGGTGCCTCGTGGGCCCACCTCTGCTCTGTTTGACCTAATTCCACCTCTATAAATTCTCTAAAATCGGGAAACCAACAGAGGAGTCCACGAAATACTTTTTCCGCCACTGCAAGTTCCTGTTCTCGAGAGATCCCATCTGGAGGCCTTTTCCGGCACTCTGCCGGAGGGGGAATCGATCACGGAGGGGCTCTACATCAACCTTGCTGCCCTTTCGATGATGCGTGAGTAGTTTACCACAGACCTTCGGGTCCATAGTTAGTAGCTAGATGGCTTCTTCTCTCTTTTTGATCTTCAATACAATGTTCTCCTCGATGTTCTTAGAGTTCTATCCGATGTAATCACTTTTTGCGGTGTGTTTGTTGGGATCCGATGAATTGTGAGTTTATGATCAGATTATCCATGAATATTATTTGAGTTTTCTCTGAACTCTTTTATGCATGATTGTTATAGCTTCGTATTTCTCTCCGATCTATTGATTTGGTTTGGCCAACTAGATTGATTTATCTTGCAATGGGAGAGGTGCTTTGTAATGGGTTCGATCTTGCGGTACTCAATCTCAGTGAGAGAAAGGGACATGACACGTATGTATCATTGCTATTAAGGGTAAAAAGATGGGGTTTATTCATGCGTGAGTTTACTTTGTCTACATCATGTCATCTTGCTTAAGGTGTTACTCTGTTCTTTATGAACTTAATACACTAGATGCATGCTGGATAGCGGTCGATGTGTGGAGTAATAGTAGTAGATGCAGAATCGTTTCGGTCTACTTGTCTCGGACGTGATGCCTATATACATGATCATTGCCTTGGATATCATCATGATTATTTGCTTTTCTATTTGCCCAACAGTAATTTGTTCACCCACCGTATGCTATTTTCATGAGAGAAGCCTCTAGTGAAAACTATGGCCCCCGGGTCTACCTTTATCATATATTGAAAATCCTAAAAATACCTTGCTGCAATTTTACTTTATTTATTTTATTTTGTATTTTTGTTCAATCTATCTATCTATCACCATACAATTTAATCTTGCAATTAAACGCCAAGGGATTGACAACCCCTTGTTCGCGTTGGGTGTGAGGATTTGTTGTTTTGTGTGCAGGTACTGCTAACGAGTTGTTGCATGATTCTCCTACTGGATTGATAACCTTGGTTTCATAACCGAGGGAAATACTTATCTCTACTGTACTGCATCATCCCCTCCTCTTCGGGGAAATCCCAACGCAGCTCACAAGTAGCATAGATAGATAGATAAAACACAAAATAAATAAAGTAAAGAAAAATTGCAGCAAGGTATTTTTAGGATTTTAATATATGATAACAAGTAGACCCGGGGGCATAGTTTTCACTAGAGTCTTCTGTCTTGAAAATAGCACACGGTGGGTAAACAAATTACTGTTGGGCAATTGATAGAAAAACAAATAATCATGACAATATCCAAGGCAATGATCATGTATATAGGCATCACGTCCGAGACAAGTAGACCGACTCCTGCATGCATCTACTACTATTACTCCACACATCGACCGCTATCCAGCATGCATCTAGAGTATTAAGTTCATAAAGAACGGAGTAACGCCTTAAGCAAGATGACATGATGTAGACAAAGTAGACCCACGCATGAATAAACCCCATCTTTTTATCCTTAATGGCAACGATACAAATACGTGTCATGTCCATTTCTGTCACTAGGATTGACCACCGCAAGATCAAACTGATACGTCTCCAACGTATCTATAATTTATGAAGTATGCATGCCATGTTTAATATAGTTTTGTATGATTTTGGTGCAGTTTTACATGGCTTTTATATGATTTTCATGGACTAACATATTGACCTAGTGCCCAGTGCCAGTTGCTGTTTTCTGCTTGTTTTTGGTTTTCTAGAAAATCCATATCAAACGAAGTCCAAATGCAGCGAAACTTTTTGACGATTTTTTCTGGAAGGAAACAGACCCAGGAAGCTTCGGAGGAGCAGCTGAAGAGCCACAGGGGCCCCACGAGCCACCTGGGTGCGCCTGCCCCCCCCCCCCCCCGGCACAACCTGGTGCCTCGTGGGCCCCCTGTGGCCCCTCTTCGCGTGATTCAACGCTGAAAAATCATATATATTCAGAAACCCCCGAAAGTTAACCTAGATGAGTTTTTACGCCGTCGCAAGCCTCTGTACCTCCACGATCTCATCTACAACCCTTTTCTGGCACCCTACCAGAGGGGGGAAAGCATCACCGGAGGCCATCTTCATCATCCCGGCGGTCTCCATGACGAGGAGGGAGTAGTTCACCCTCGGGGCTGAGGGTTTGTACTAGTAGCTATGTGTTTTATCTCTCTCTCTCTCATGTTCTTGATTTGGCATGATCTTGATGTATCGCGAGCTTTGTTAATATAGTTGGATCATATGGTGTTTCTTCCCTTTCTATCCTCATTGTGATGAATCGAATCTTTTCCCTTTGAGATTTTGTTATTGTTGGATTGAATATTTCAGATTTGAGAACACTTGATGTATGTCTTGCATATGAATACCCATGGTAACAATGGGGTATTATATTGATTCACTTGATATATGTTTTGGCACTCAACTTGCGGATTCCCGTGGTGACATTGGGGTAATCTATGCATAGGGGTTGATGCACGTTTTCATTATCTTTTCTCCAATAGAAACTTTGGGGTGCTCCTTGGAGTTCTTTGTGTGGATTGAATATTATGATTATGAAGTTGTTTGATGCTTATCGTATAATCAACTCACGGATACTTGTGGTGACATTGGAGTATCTAGGTGACATTAGAGTTGGTTGATGTGTGTCATATGGTGTGATTTTAGTACGAACTCTAGAGCTGTTTGTGACACTTATAGGAATAGCTCAATAGATCGATCGGAAAGGATAACTTTGAGGTAGTTTCGTACCCTACAAACAATTTCTATCTTATGTTCTCCACTAATAGGAACTTGGGAGTGATTCTTTATCGCACGTTGAGGGATGGTTATATGATCCAATTATGTTAGCATTGTTGAGAGATTGCACTAGCAAAAGTATGAACCCTAGGCCTTGTTTCTAAGCATTGCAATACCGTTTATGCTCACTTTTGTTACTTGTTACCTTGCTATTTTTTATTGTTCGCACTACAAAAACATATATCTACTATCCATACTACACTTTTATCACCATCTCTTCGCCAAACTAGTGCACCTATACAATTTGCCATTGTATTCGGTGTGTTGGGGACACAAGAGAATTCTTGTATTTGGTTGCAAGGTTGTTTGAGAGATACAATCTTCATCCTATGCCTCCCACAGATTGATAGATTGATAAACCTTAGGTCATCCACTTGAGGGAAAATTGCTACTGTCCTACAAAACTCTGCGCTTGGAGGCCCAACACGAGTCTACAAGAATAAGTTGTGTAGTAGACATCACGAACCCATCACAAAGCACCTCTCCCATTGCAAGAAAAATCAATATAGTTGGCCAAACCAAATCAATAGATCGGAGAGAAATACAAAGCTATAATAATTGTGCGTAAAAGAGTTCAGAGAAGACTCAAATAATATTCATGGATAATCTGATCATAAACTCACAATTCATCGGATCCCAACACACCGCAAAAAGTCATTACATCGAATAGATCTCCAAGAACATCAAGGAGAACATTGTATTGAAGATCAAAGAGAGAGAAGAAGCCATCTAGCTACTAGCTATGGACACGTAGGTCTATGGTAAACTACTCACACATCATTGGAAGGGCAGCAAGGTTGATGTAGAGCCCCTCCGTGGTCGATTCCCCCTCCGGCAGAGTACCGGAGAAGGCCTCCAGATGGGATCTCATGAGAACATAAACTTGCGGCGGCGAAAAAAGTGTTTCGGGTGGCTCTCTGATGTTAGGGGAATATTTGAGAATTTATAGAGGCGGAATTAGGTCAAGAGGTGCCACAAGGGGCCCACAAGCCTGGGGGGCGCCCCCCCGGGGGCGCGCCTACCGAGCTTGTCGCTCCCTCGTGACTCTTCAGGTCTTCTCCCGAACCTTCTAGGGTGTCTTCTGGTCCAGAAAAAATTAATCCAAAGTTTTTTCTCCATTTGGACTTGATAACCCACAAGTATAGGGGATCAATTGTAGCCTTTTCGATAAATAAGAGTGTTGAACCCAACGAGGAGCTAAAGGTAGAATTAATATTCCCTTCAAGTTCTATCGACCACCGATACAACTCTACGCACGCTTAACGTTCGCTTTACCTAGAACAAGTATAAAACTATTTTGTAGGTGATAGGATAGGTTTGCAAGAATAAAGCTAGAAGTACTTTGCGAGAATAAAACTACGAGTAATTTGCAAGATAATAAAAGTTAGTTGTTTAGTAGAAAGCTTTTGTAACACAAGAGAATGATTTGTCCATAGGCAATCGATAACTAGACCGATAATCATTATCGCAATTTTATATGAAGGAGAGGCATGAGCTAACATACTTTCCGTACTTGGATCATATGCACTTATGATTGGAACTGTAGCAAGCATCCGCGACTACCAAAGATCATTAAGGTAAAACCCAACCATAGCATTAAGTATCAAGTCCCCTTTACTCCCATATGTAACAACCCCCTTACTCGGGTGTAAGTTTCTGTCACTCTAGCCGCCCACTATAAGAGAATTATGAATGTATTGCAAACCCTACAGCGGGAATCCCTCACGCTTGCTAGACACGGAGGGCACCATACGACAGCACCAAAATAAAACATACAACTCAAACCAATCACAATCATCAATCAACGCATAGGACAAAACGAATCTACTTGAACATCATAGGATGGCCACAAATCATTGGATAATAATATGTAGCATTAAGCACCATGTTTAAGTAGAGATTATAGCAGGGAGAAGATATGTTACACCGCTGCATAGAGGGGGGGGAGAGTTGGTGTTGACGGCGGCGAAGTTGTTGGTGTAGATCGCCGTCACGATGTTTCCCCCCGGCGGCGTTCCAGCGCCACCGGGAGAGAGGGGGAGAGAGCCCCCCCCCCCCTCCTTCTTCTTCCTTGGCCTCCCCCCTAGATGGGAGGAGAGTTTCCCCTCTGTTTCATGGCTGCCATGGTGGCGGAGGGGTAGGAGCCCCTCCTAGATTGGATCTCTCTCTCTGTTCTCTTCTATTTCACGTTCATGTTTTCTGGCCTTTCACCGTTTCTTAAATTCCGGGAGATCCGTAACTCCGATTGGGCTGAAATTTTAACACGATTTTCTTCCGGATATTATCTTTCTTGCGGAGAAAGAAGTGGGTCAACTGGCTTACGAGGTGCTCACGAGCCACCAGGGCGCGTTTGCCCCCCCAGGCGCGCCCTAGTGCATCGTGGCCACCTCGGACACCGTCTTGCGTTGATTCTTCTTCCCAAAAATCACATATATTCCAAAATAAATCTCCGTAAATTTTTATCGCGTTTGGACTTCTTTTGATATGGATATTTTGTGAAACAAAAAACATGCAACAAACAGGAACTGGCACTGGGCACTGGATCAATATGTTAGTCCCAAAAATAATATAAAATGTTGCCAAAAATATGTGAAAGTTGTAGAATATTGGCATGAAACAATCAAAAATTATAGATACGATGGAGATGTATCTGCATCCCCAATCTTAATTCCTACTCATCCTTGAGTAGGTAAATGATAAAAAAGATAATTTTTGATGTGGAATGCTACCTAGCATGATCTTGATCATGTAATCTAATCATGGCATGAATATTAAGACATTTATGATTCAAAGCAATAGTCTATAATTTGATATAAAGACATCAATACTTAGGCATCCCAACAAACAATCATGTCTTTCAGAATAAAAATGCTAAAGAACGCTATCCCTGCAAAATCATATAGCCTGGTCATGCTCCATCTTCTTTACACAAAATATAAATCATGTACTACCCCGGTGTCAGCCAAGCAATTGGTTCATACTTTTTAATGCGCTTCAACTTTTTCAACCCCCACACAATACATGAGCACAAGCCATGGATGTTGCACTATGGGTGGAATAGAATGCGGTGGTAGTGATTAATATGGAGAAGACAAAAAAGGAAGAAAGTCTCACATCGACGCGGCTAATCAACGGGCTATGGAGATGCCCATCAATTGATGTCAATGCGAGGAGTAGAGATTGCCATGCAACGGATGCACTAAGAGCTATAAGTGTATGAAAGCTCAAACTGAAAACTAAGTGGGTGTGCATCCAACTTGCTTGCTCATGAAGACCTCGGGCATTTGAGGAAGCCCATCATCGAAATATACAAGCCAAGTTCTACAATGAAAATTCCCACTAGTGTATGAAAATGAAGGCATAGGAGACTCTCTATATGAAAAACATGGTGCTACTCTGAAGCACAAGTGTGGTAAAGGATAGTAACATTGCCCCTTCTCTCTTTTTCTCTCATTTCATTTCATTTTTTTTCTCTTTTTTTCTTGGGCTCTTTTTGGCCTCACTTTTTTTTCTTTTTCTTTTTTTTAATTTTTGTCCGGAGTCTCATCCCGACTTGTGGGGGAATCATAGTCTCCATCATCCTTTCCTCACTGGGACAATGCTCTAATAATGAATAATGATGATCATCACACTTCTATTTACTTACAACTCAAAATTACAACACGATATCTAGAACAATATGACTCTATATGAATGCCTCTAGCAGTGTACCAGGATGTGCAACAATCTAGCGTAGCAAAGATATCAAAAAATGGACAAGCCATGAAAATATCATGCTAGCTATCTTACGATCATGCAAAGCAATATGACAATGAATGCTCAAGTCATGTATATGATGATGATGGAAGTTGCATGGCAATATATCTCGGAATGGCTATGGAAATGCCATACTAGGTAGGTATGGTGGCTGTTTTGAGGAAGATATAAGGAGGTTTATGTGTGATAGAGCGTATCATATCACGGGGTTTGGATGCACCGGCGAAGTTTGCACCACATCTCAAGGTGAGAAAGGGAAATGCACGGTACCATAGAGGCTAGCAAATTGTGAAAAGGTGAGAGTGCGTATAATCCATGGACTCACGTTAGTCATAAAGAACTCACATACTTATTGCAAAAGTTTATTAGCCCTCGAAGCAAAGTACTACTATGCATGCCCCTAGGGGGGGGGGGGTTGGTAGGAGTTAACCATCGCGCGCCCCCGACCTCCACGCAAAGGAAGACAATCAATAATAAATCATGCTCCAACTTCTTAGCATAACGAGAGACTATACGTGCATGCTTCGGGAATCACAAACCTTAACACCAATATTCTTACTAAACCACAATCATTCACTAGTACCTCCCACATATTATCATCTCTATATCGCAAAACTATTGCAAGGAATCAAACATATCATATTCAGTGATCTACAAGTTTTATGTAGGATTTTATGACTAACCATGTGAATGACCAATTCCTGTTGACTCTCTAAATGGATATAAGTGAAGCGAGAGAGTTTAATTCTTTCTACAAAAGACCATGCTCTAACAAATATAAGTGAAGCAAAAGAGCATTCTACAAATAACGGTTTTCTATATGAAGAGAAACAGGCATCCAAACTTCAAATGATATAAGTGAAGCACATGAAGCATTCTATAAAGCCATACTCAAAAGATATAAGTGAAGTGCATGAAGCATTCTATAAATCAACCAAGGACTATCTCATACCAGCATGGTGGATTTATTAAAAGAAAAAGAAAAGGCACACGACACTCCAAGAATTTACGCATATCATGTGAACAAAACAAAAACCGAGACATACTGATAATTGTTGAATAAAGATGGGATGCCTTCTGGGGCATCCCCAAGCTTAGATGCTTGAGTCACCTTGAATATTTACTTGGGGTGCCTTGGGCATCCCCAAGCTTGAGCTCTTGCCTCTCCTCATTCTTCTCATATCAATACCTCCTCGATCTTTGATAACTTCATCCACACAAAACTTAACAAAACCTTTGTGAGATTCGTTATTATAATAAAGCAAATCACTACTTTAAGTACTGTTGAAAACCCATTCATATTTTATTTTTGCATTATACCTACTATATTCTAACATCTCCATGGCTTATACCTTCCGATACAATCCATAGTTTCATCAAAACAAGCAAAACAATGCATCAAAAACAGAATCTGTTAAAAACAGAACAGTCTGTAGTAATATGAACATTGACCATACTTTTGTAACTCCAAAAATTCTGAACAATTAGGACAAAATAAACAATTTTCATAGAAGTACTGTGTAAAAATTTCAGAATTTTTGCATGTTCCAGTAAAAAATGTAAATTCACGCACTACAGCAAAAGTTTCTATTTTTGAACCGCACATACCAAACAAGCAATTTAAACATCCTAACGGTAAATCTTGGCACATTATTTTTATAATACAATGGATTTGTACAAGGGGATAATTATTTTTGTTGAAAAGTTTCTGTAGTTCAAGATTCACAAAGTTTCCATGGGCATGAACAAAGTTCAAGGAGCTCCCCCACTTCAACGGTGCTCGTCTTTCTTACTTTCACTTTCCTTTTTGAAAAGTTTTAGGTTCCCCTCTATATATATTTTTTAAACTTTTTAAAAGCACACAACAGAATAAAATGACTCTCTAAAACTTCCGGGTTGTCTCCCTGGCAGCGCTTTCTTTAAAGCCATTAAGCTAGGCATAAAGTGCTCAAGTAATTGATCCACCCGGATCCCAAGGTATATCAAAGCCAATTTTAATTAACAATGATTTGTAATTTAGTAGTGAGCACAAAGCAACATATATCATGCAATGACGAAGTATAACTCTCTTCCTATGCATCGGCATGTCATAATAGAACAATTCATGCACATCAAGTAAAGGCCAATGCATAGTATAAACAGTTTCTTGCAATTTTATCGTACTAGAAACATAGAGAGGTGGAGATGTAGTTCCTCTCTCATAATAATTGCAAGTAGGAGCAGCAAGCACATGCATATTATACTTATCAAAATCATCATGTGCAATGGTAAAACACAACCCATCAATATAATCCTTAATAAGCACAAACTTCTCCGATATAGTGTAGTTTGGAGAATTCAAAAAGATAATAGGACTATCATGTGCAGGTGCAATAGCAACAATTTCATTCTTAACATAAGGAACTATAGCAAGTTCATCTCCATAAGCATAATTCAAATTGGCATCATGGCACAAGCATAGCAAGCATCAATTTCATCAAAAAGGGATATTTCAAACGAATCCAAGGGATCATAGCAATTATCATAGCATTCATCCTTCGGTAAACATGAAGGGAAATTAAACAATGCATGGGATAAAGAGTTACTCTCATCAGAAGGTGGGCATGGGTGATCAATCCACTCTTCCTCCTTTTGTTCTTCGCTCTCCTCCTCAATTTTTTCATCTAATGAGCTCACAGTGTCATCATTTTCTTCCATAGGTTCCTGCAAAATATTAGTCTCTTCTTGGACAGCGAAGGTGTCCTCAATATATTGTTTAACATAAGCATTAGAAGCATAGTTTTCATAGCAATATTTAAGTATGGCAAAATTTTCAGATTTGTAAAGAGTAGCATCACACTTTTCAATCAAAGAAGCAATTTCATAAGCACCCTTAAAAGCAACAAATTCTTCAATTTGTTCAATATCATAATAACTATAAACACCTTTAGCATAAGAAGATAATAATCCATTATCACTAAACTCACATTGGTAGGGAAGGTCTTTCTTAGGGTCTTCAGAACAACAAGTAAAATCATGTATTTCGCATAAATTCCAAGCATAGCAATGCAAAGTATTAATTTGATGCCATAAAAGTTTCCCTTTTTGAGATAAGCGGTGTCGCACAAAATAAGCATGCTCATTTAATGGTTTTCCCTCAACTAAGCTAGTTGGGTTTTCAACAAGAGCACATAGGGATCGAAGATGATCCAGGTAGAAAGCATCAGCAGTATGATAGATTTTGGGTGGTTCTTCAACCATTGGTTTAGCAGGTACAACTAATTTTTTTGGTATTTTATGTTTCCTACCCATAACTAAAGATAGAAAACAAGAGCACAAAATAAAAACTACTTAGTGATAAAGCAAACAAGCACACACAAGAATATCAACCCCACGCTATTGCTCCCCTGCAACGGCGCCAGAAAAAGGTCTTGATAACCCACAAGTATAGGGGATCAACTGTAGCTTTTTCGATAAATAAGTGTGTCGAACCCAACAAGGAGCTAAAGGTAGAATTAATATTCCCTTCAAGTTCTATCGACCACCGATACAACTCTATGCACGCTTAACGTTCACTTTACATAGAACAAGTATAAAACTATTTTGTAGGTGATAGGATAGGTTTGCAAGAATAAAACTAGAAGTACTTTGCGAGAATAAAACTACGAGTAATTTGCAAGATAATAAAAGTTAGTTGTTTAGTAGAAATTTTTTGTAACACAAGAGAATGATTTCTCCATAGGCAATCGATAACTAGACCGGTAATCATTATCGCAATTTTATATGAGGGAGAGGCATGAGCTAACATACTTTCCATACTTGGATCATATGCACTTATGATTGGAACTCTAGCAAGCATCCGCAACTACCAAATATCATTAAGGTAAAACCCAACCATAGCATTAAGTATCAAGTCCCCTTTACACCCATACGCAACAACCCCCTTACTCGGGTGTAAGTTTCTGTCACTCTAGCCGCCCACTATAAGAGAATTATGAACGTATTGCAAACCCTATAGCGAGAATCCCTCACACTTGCGCGACACGGAGGGCACCATAGGACAGCACCAAAATAAAACATACAACTCAAACCAATCACAATCATCAATCAACCCATAGGACAAAACAAATCTACTCAAACATCATAGGATGGCCACAAATCATTGGATAATAATATGTAGCATTAAGCACCATGTTTAAGTAGAGATTACAGCAAGGAGAAGAGGTGTTACACCGCTGCATAGAGGGGGAGAGAGTTGGTGTTGATGACGGTGAAGTTGCTGGTGTAGATCGTCGTCACGATGTTTCCCCCCGGCGGCGTTCCGGCGCCACCGGGGGAGAGAGCCCCCCTCCTTCTTCTTCTTCCTTGGCCTCCCCCCTAGATGGGAGGAGAGTTTCCCCTCTGGTCCATGGCTGCCATGGTGGTGGAGGGGCAGAAGCCCCTCCTAGATTGGATCTCTCTCTGTTCTCTTCTGTTTCGCGTTCCTGTTTTTTGGCCTTTCACCGTTTCTTAAATTCTGGGAGATCCGTAACTCTGCTTGGGCTGAAATTTTAACACGATTTTCTTCCGGATATTATCTTTCTTGCAGCGGAAGAAGGGGGTCAACTGACTTATGAGGTGCTCATGAGCCACCAGGGCGCGTTTGCCCCCCCCCCAGGCGCGCCCTAGTGCCTCGTGGCCACCTCGGACACCGTCTTGCATTGATTCTTCTTCCCAAAAATCACATATATTCCAAAATAAATCTCCGTAAATTTTTATCGTGTTTGGACTTTGTTTGATATGGATATTCTGCGAAACAAAAAACATGCTACAAACAGGAACTGGCACTGGGCACTGGATCAATATGTTAGTCCCAAAAATAATATAAAATGTTGCCAAAAATATGTGAAAGTTGTAGAATATTGGCATGAAACAATCAAAAATTATATATACGACGGAGACGTATCAGGACTCTGTTTGATATTGATTTCCTGAAAAGCCAAAAAACAAGCAAAAAACAGCAACTGGCACTGAGCACTAGGTTAATAGGTTAGTCCCAAAAATGATATATAATTGCATATAAAACATCCAAGATTGATACTATAATAGCATGGAACAATCAAAAATTATAGATACGTTGGAGACGTATCAATGTTATCCTATATAATTATCCATCACCGATCCAATGCATACAAGCTTTTCACATATTGATCTTTGTTAAGTTAGTACTACTGCTGCTACTGTTACAATTGCTACAAAACTACTACTGTTACCATTACTGCTACTGTTGCTATTGCTACTACTGCTATCAAATTATCATATTACTGTGCTGCTGATCACTCTGCTGCAGATATTTAGTTCTCCAGGTGTGGTTGAATTGACAACTCAACTGCTAATACTTGCAAATATTCTTTGGCTCCCCTTGTGTCGAATCAATAAATTTGGATTGAATACTCTACCCTCGAAAACTGTTGCGATCCCCTATACTTGTGGGTTATCAGTATGCCGAGTGGATTTCTAACATTGTACCAGTGGAGAAGAAAGGCTCCGGCAAGTTGAGGGTGTGCATTGATTTCAGAGATTTGAATAGAGCTACACCCAAAGATGAGTATCCCATGCCCATAGCCGATATGCTTATTAATGATGCTTCTGGACATAAGGTCATTAGCTTTCTTGATGGTAATGCAGGGTATAACCACATTTTTATGGCCGAAGAGGACATGTCCAAAACGGCTTTTCGATGCCCCGGTTTCCTTGGTTTATTTGAGTGGACGGTGATGACCTTTGGATTAAAGAATGCCGGTGCCACGTAAAGGGCCATGAATTTAATTTTTCATGATTTACTTGGCGTTATACTTGAGGTCTATATTGATGATATTGTTGTCAAATCGGATGCTTTTGAATCTCACTTAGCCAATTTGCGTTTAGCTTTTGAAAGAATGAAAAAGTATGGACTAAAAATGAATCCTTTGAAATGTGCAATCGGCGTGTCAGCTGGCAAGTTTTTGGGTTTCATTATTCATGAAGATAGCATAGAGATTGATCCCAAAAAGATAGAGGCTATACAAAAGGTGGAGGCTCCAACGTACAAGAGAGATATGCAAAAATTCCAACAGAGAGAAAGTGGAAGAATAGCTACTTTTCTTACTTATGTTTCTGATCAATAGAAAAGCTGAAATGTTCGCATTGCTCTCTTCGGTTCAAGGCTATGATGAAAGTTCAGATCGCCTTCCTAATGTACGGAATACGGAATTTAGTCGATGCTAAACCTCTGCTCTAGCTGAGACTAACGGCACAGATTTCTAGTGCTATAACAGAAACTACTCCAGTGCATTTCGCCGTCTGATTCAGAATAAATATGCTTTTGTACCCTTTCTTTAAAATGTAAAGTGGACGTTCCGGCACGAATCTCCGCAATTACTTGTTCGGATTTTACATATTGATCATTTTGCACTAGAATCAAGCTTTTTGAGGGAATATTCACACTATATAGAATATCTTGACTCTGAATAGTTACATGCAAGTCTATATAACATAGAAAAGCAGGCTGTCCATGACGGGTACGTGTGGGGTGAACCAAATTCTCATTGAATTGGATTTTTTGGCAAAGTCAATTATTTGAGGAGGTTCATAGCTAATTTCTCAGGGAAGGTTGATGCATTCACTCCTATCCTTCGGTTAAAGAATGATGCCAATTTCACTTGGGGGGCAAAACAGCAAGAAGCATTTGATATAATCAAGAATTATTTGTGCACTCCTCCGGTGATGAAAGCACCCAAACACAAGGAGCCCTTCAGGCTTTACATTGCAGCGGGGGAAGGTGTTATTGGTGCTGTTTTGACTCAAGAAACCGAAGGAAAAGAGCATGTTATCACTTATTTGAGCCGCTGCTTATTGGACGCTGAGACGAGGTATACATTTATTGAAAAGTTATGTCTATGTTTATATTGTGCTTGCACAAAATTGAGACATTATTTAATACCTAGTGCTTGCATAGTTGCTTGCCAAACCGATGTCATTAAGTACATGTTGCATAGGCCAATTCTTAGTGGTAGAATTGGCAAGTGGGCTTATGCATTAATTGATTATGATTTGGCTTATGAATCTCTGAAATCCATGAAAGGTCAAATCGTTGCTAATTTTATTGTTGAACATCGGATTGATGACAAGCATGATATTGATATAAACCTTGTCTCGTTAGTACCATGGAGATTATATTTTGATGGTTCAGTTTGTAGCAATGGCCAAGGTGTTGGTATTGTTTATATATCTCCTCATGGTGCTGTTTTTGAAGCCTCATGCCGCTTAGAATATTTTTGCACAAATAATTAAGCCGAATATGAGGCATTGTTATTCGGTTTAGAGATGCTGCTTGCCATAGGTCACTACTGGAATCAGGATCTTTGCCATCTGCCAGCTCTTTGCCGTCTGCCAGCTGATAGCAAAGAGGCTGTTTGTCGTCTGTCTTGCCAAAGCAGACGGCAAAGAACCAGCTGATGGCAAAGATGGTCTTTGCCATCTGCCACTTCTTTGCCGTTTGCTGGCAGACGACAAAGAGCTCTTTGCCGTCTGCCAGCAGACGGCAAACACCAAAGTGGGCCCCACGGGGCAATGACCTGGCTAGGTCACACGGGCCACTTCTTTGCCGTCTGCTGGCAGACGGCAAAGAGTTGAGGGGGGCCCACAATGTCACGACGTGGGCGGGCTAACGGTTAACCTCTTTGCCGTCTGCTGGCAGACGGCAAAGAGTTCTTTGCCGTCTGCCAGCAGACAGCAAAGAAATTAACTTAATTTCCCCCCCGCGCGCGCCCCGCGCCTCTCTCTCTCTTTCACATCTCTCTCTCCCTCTCTCTCTCAGCGCCGCCGCCGCCCCCTGCCCCCGCCGCCCCCTGCCCCCGCAGCCCCGTCGCCCCCGCCGCCCCCTGCCCCCGCCGCCCCCTGCCCCGCCGCTCCGGCGAGCTCCGCCCTCCCCCTCCGCCGCCCCCGACGACCCAGCTCCGCCCCTCCCCCTCCGTCGCCCCGCGCCGCCGCCTCGACCCCCCCTCCGGTGAGCTCCACCCTCCCCCCCTTTTTTTGTTTTTTTTCTTTCTTTTTTCTGTTTTTATTAGTTCATATTAGTTAGTTTACATTAGTTAGTTATTAGTTCAGATTAGTTAGTTTATATTAGGTAGGAAAAACTAAGATAGAAAAGAAGAAAAGAAAAAACCTAAAAGAAAAAAAAAGAAAAGAAGAAGAAAAAAAAGGAAAAATAAAAAAGGAAAAGAACAAAAAATAATAATAATAAGAAGAAACAGAAGAAGAGGAGGTGGAGAAGAAAAAAGAAGAAGAAGAAGAAGAAGAAGAAGAAGAAGAAGAAGAAGAAGAAGAAAAAAAAGAGGAGAGGAGGAGAAGAAGAAGAGGAAAAAAGGAAAGGAAGAAGAAGAAGAGGAGGAGGAGGAGAAGAAAAAAGAAGAAGAGCAAGAATAAGAAGAAAAAAAGAGGAGAGGAGGAGAAGAAGAAGAGGAAAAAAGGAAAGGAAGAAGAAGAAGAGGAGGAGGAGGAGAAAAGAAGAAGAGGAAGAAGAAGAAGAAAAAAGAGGAGAGGAGGAGAAGAAGAAGAGGAAAAAGGAAAGGAGGAAGAAGAAGAAGAAGAAGGAAAAAAAGGAAGAAAAGGAAGAAAAGGAAGAAGAGGAAGAAGAAGAAAAGAAAAAAAGAGGAAAAACCCTGACCCGACACCCCGACCCCGACCCCGACCCGACACCCCGACCCCGACACCCCGACCCCGACCCCGACCCGACACCCTGACCCCGACACCCCGACCCCGACACGGCACCCCGACCCCGACACTGACCCCGACTCCGGTGAGCCCCTGTCGCCCACACTGTTTTTTTCTATTTTTTTCATTTTGCTTGCTAGTAGATTTTAGTTGATTTAGTTGCTTTTTTAGGTTGTACTGTTAGTGCATTTTAGGTTAGTAGATTTTAGGTTATTAGATTTTAGGTTAGCTAATTTTTGTTGATTTAGTCATATTTAGGTTAGTACATTTTAGGTTAGTCATATTTTCGGTTAGTACATTTTATGATGAAAAAAAAGAAGAAGAAAAGAAGAAAAAGTAGAGGAGAAGAAGAAGAAGAAGAAGAAGAAGAAGAAGAAGAAGAAGAAGAAGAAGAAGAAGAAGAGAGGAGGAGGAGGAGGAGGAGGAGGGAAGAGGAGGAGGAGGAGGAGGAGAAGAAGAAGAAGAAGAAGAAGAAGAAGAAGAAAAGAAGGAAGAAGAAGATGAAAAAAAAGAAGTAGAAGAAGAAGATGAAAAAGAAGGAAGTAGAAGATGAAAAAAAGTAGGAGAAAAAAAAGAAGAAGAAAAAAAGGAAAAATAAAAAAGGAAAAGAGCAAAAAATAATAATAAGAAGAAGAAAGAGAAGAAGAGGAGGAGGAGAAGAAAAAAGAAGAAGAAGAAGAAAAGAGGAGAGGAGGAGAAGAAGAAGAGGAAAAAAGGAAAGGAAGAAGAAGAAGAGGAGGAGGAGGAGAAGAAAAAAGAAGAAGAGGAAGAAGAAGAAGAAGAAGAAAAAAGAGGAGAGGAGGAGAAGAAGAAGAGGAAAAAGGAAAGGAGGAAGAAGAAGAAGAAGAAGGAAAAAAAGGAAGAAAAGGAAGAAAAGGAAGAAGAGGAAGAAGAAGAAAAGAAAAAAAGAGGAAAAACCCCGACCCCAACCCGACACCCCGACCCCGACACCCCGACCCCGACCCGACACCCCGACCCCGACACCCCGACCCCGACACCCCGACCCCGACCCCGACACCCCGACCCGACACCCCGACCCCGACACGGCACCCCGACCCCGACATCCCTGACACCCCGACACCACGACACCCAGACACGACACCCCCCGACACCCCGACCCCGACACGACACCCCGACCCCGACACGACATGCCGACACCCTGACACCACGCCACCCAGACACGACACCCCCGACACCCCCGACCCCCGATGATGCATTTATTGACCCCGAAGCATATATAGATGATGATGATGCATTTATTAATGATGACGATGAAGATTAATATTATAGTTCATGTCGGGTATTCAATTATTATTATGTACATATATATTATTAATTGGTTCATGTTAGGTATTCAATTTTTTATTATGTTCATGATGATGATACACTTAAATTATATTCATGTCAGGTATTCATTTTTTTTTCTGTTGTACTAACTTCGTTTACTCTTTGTCATTGCAGGTGTTGACAGATGGTGGGCGCGGGTCGAGAGCGCTCCGAGGCTCCTTCCTCGGCGCGTGGTGGGAGGGGTACTTCCATCCCACCCCAGCACCTCCGGAGAGCGCTGGATCTCGGTATGCAGACACCGGCGGGCGCTTCTTCTTCGGCCGGGAGAGGTCGGGGGGGAAGAAGGAGAAGGCTGGTAGAGGTGGACGTGGCGGCGGGAGAGGTAGGAAGGCTGCTACTACGCCTTCCTCGCCGCCACCCCCAGCTGATTCACCCGACCACAGGAGTGCTCCGTCTGAGATGGAGCCGCCTGAGCTGGACCCGTCTCGAACTCCGGTCCACGAGCCTCCGGCCACCGAGCCTATGGCAGACGCGCCTACGGCCGACGAGCCTCGGGCCGACGAGCGTCGGGACGCTGAGCCTTCGTCCCACGAGACTCCGGAGCTCAGCAGGGATCACGCTAAGTCGCAGCGGGACCCATGGGCGGACTCGACGGAGTCGAGTGGCCGTGCTGCCGGTGGCTATAGTTCTGATAGCTATAGCAAGGGTGAGTGGGTTGAGGGGCGCAAAGTCTACCAGCGTGGTGGTACAAAGCTCCCGCCCACCCCGGCCACCCCCGACCAGAGGTGTTTGATTGCGCCTAACGGGGAGAAGTAAGTGCATTTACTCTTTTTTAACCTTTTGCCTTCACGTTTCTTCGAATATCTAATGCGTTGGCATTGTCACACTGCAGGTCTTGGACACACGAGCCTCGTGTCCGCAGGCCCAACACTGTCCTTGGTGTGATTTGTCGCCAGAGTTTCCCGGGGTGGGTCACTTTGCCCGGTGAGGGCCGGGTTCCAGAGCTAGGAATGACCTGGGAGCACTACTTGGCTGCCCCGGCCCCGTCGGGGCATAGGATCGGCGATGTCGAGTGCCACACGGTGGCCGACATTGTGATCCAGACGTTTTGGGTAATTTCTCCTTTGCCGTCTACGTTGTGTTTTCTTCTTTGATTGGCAACCCTAGTGATTGTACTAATCCGTGTTTTCTTGTTTGATTGCAGACCTTCTACAGGTGTGCTGAGGGACAAGAGGAGGCCGCGGCTCGGGTTATCGACAACGAGTGCAGGCGCCTACTTCAAAACTTTCGGCACGAGGCTCGGACGCAGGCTGTTCGAGACTACTACGCCTCGACCGGTATTAGGAGGAAAAAAGAGAAGTGTCGCGGCAAGTATCTCAGCAAGGAGAAGTACATGAAGGTAATTACCTATTCTTAAGGCCTTGTACTTAGTTTCCTTGATTTGATTCGTAGGCGTAGCGCTCAAATTTCTCTTGCTTAACTTAGGTGCCCCCGAGATGGTGTGCGGATAGGATGGACTGTTGGGAGGCGTTGGTGGAAGAGTGGTGCTCTCCCCAATGGCGCTCCACCCACGACACTGCAAAGGAGAAGCGTGAAAAAATGAAAGGTGTCCCACACCATCTAGGCAGCGTCAACCTACATCAGTACGGGGAAAACTGGGTATGTGGTTTGCTTCATGATTCATGCAAATTCATTCTTCATGCTAGCTTGAGCCCTTAACTAATACTCTGTTCCTCTCTTTTAGGGGCGACACAACAAGGCTCCAGTGCCAGAGCTATTCGACCTCTATGCCATGTCCAATACTGCCTCGTACAAGAAGGCCAAGGCATTCTCTGAGTCTGACCTCGATGATCTAGAGAAATTCAGCAACCGCGCCTCCCACCACAAGCTTGTGAGGTACAGAGACGAGGGGAAGGCGAGGAAAGGGCCGGACTTTAACCCGAGCCAGGAACCTCTTGATCCAGAGCTGGTGATAATATCTGGTGGCGGGAGGCACCATGGCTCGTTAGCCATTGGGGATGGACTGATACGTTGTACTAGCACTCTCCCGTAGATCAAGAAGCGCCAGACCAGCTTCGATCCTGAGATAAGGCCTCGTGCACGGCCAATGGAGCTCGAATTCAAGGTTAGTTATACGGACTCAGATACCTTTCCTCCATTACATTGTGTGTGCGGCCGTCGATGATTACAATGCTAACGAGTGGTGTTGCAGGCTGCTATTGAGGCAGAGAGAGCGAAGACCCAGGCTGCTATTGAGGAAGAGAGAGCGAAGACCCAGGCGCTTCTGGAGGAGAGGGACCGGCAGGCGGAGGAGAGGATGGCTAGGCTAATGGAGGAGGAGAGGAACCGGAACGAGTTGGGTCAACGGGCCCTATACGAGCTCATCGTGGTAAGTTTCTTCTGCATATTAGCCAAATCATGCACGTAATGTTCCTTTCATTACTAATTAATATGACTGACTCGAGAAAACCAAATGTGCAGACCATGTGCCAGAACAATGGCACGACCCCTCCGCCGATGCCAGTCATTGCTCCAGCGGGCACGGTGAGTTTCATTTGAATGGTCATTAGTTACTAGTCTTCACATTTGAGTTGCATCATGCTAACGATACATTGGAAATGATCTTTGGTGCAGCATAACTCCCGACAAGCATCGACCGATGGTTCTCCGACTGCCACTGGCGCGACCGGTCGTACACCTACACCTAAGTGATGACGGTAAGTTTTCCCAAGTGTTTAGCTTAACAAATGCATACTTAGCTTAAGAAATGACCTATTTATCTCCAAAATGCCGTATACTTAGCTTAGTTTCCTCGAAAATGACATTTAACCTAGGATAGCTCTAATATGACCTATACTTAGCATTTATTCCTCCAAAATGACTTAATATGCTTAGCTAGCTCAAAAATGACATAATATGCTTAAGAAATGACCTATTTAGCTCCAAAATGACTTAATATGCTTAATTAGCTAAAAATGGCATAATTACTTATGTTAGCACAAAAATGACCTATACTTACCTTATTTTCCTCCAAATTGACATAATAAGCTTAGTTAGCTCAAAAATGGCATAATTACCTATGTAAGCTCTAAAATGACACAAATAAGAAATAAGAAGAAGAAAAACAAGGAAGAGGAGAAAAAGAAAGAATAGAAGAAGAAAGAGAAGAAAAGGAAAAAATAAAAGAAGAAGAATGAGAAGGAAAAGGGTAAACACCTTCTCCTTCTTCTTCTTCTAGTCTTTTTCTTCTAGTCTTCTTTTCTTCTTCTTCTTCTTCTTCTTCTTGTCTTCTTCTTGTCTTCTTCTTCTTCTAAA